>OY284496.1:28763429-28939454 GCA_958336395.1 Ctenicera cuprea
GAAAATTTTCAAAATAAATTTTTGTTTTCCGATGTTGCTTTACAAATTTCCTATTTGATTCTTAGACTTGTACGAACAAATATACACGTTGTTCGGATAATGGAGACAAAAAACCATACTTTGATGCATTGAGAGCAAGTTCTACTTCTTTCTGCACATAAACAATAAAAAACGCTTGGATGAACATAGGTCCGGAAATGTTTGCTTACGGTGGGTGGCACAGCCTCCGAAAGAGGAAGCAGTTCAGTCGCTTTTGTTGATAACTTTGACAATAGTTTCTTTAAATTTTTGAAATTTTGTATGCGGATGCTCATTTATAGGGTAATATTTATCGTTAATTTTTATTGGTAGATATTGTATTGTATATACAAATTTACACCAACTACTCTCAAATTTATTCACAAAAAGACGACTGTATTGTTTTCTTTATTGGAGGCTGTAATTTCACAAAGAAGCATTTCTGGGCCAATATTTATTAACTGTTTTAATGTTTTAATGTGTAGAACTCCGCTGTACGTTAAAAAGCAAGTTAAAATAAATATGTAATACAAAGTAAAACTTAATTTGGGCAACGTTTTAAAAGATATGGGGACCCAAAGGGGCACGTTACATATCGCTCATTTAGAGTATGAAACGAGTGTCATATCATATGCCTTATATGAGTCGTATTATAACCTTAACAAGAAACTATTTGTATGGTTTTCAAAATAATAATTTTAAATTTTTAATAATTTTCTAAACTTAGAGAAAACATCAACAACGTCCTTTGCTGTAAATACTAAACTAGTTAATAGTTGTGGTTGTTGTGCTTTTGAGAATGGAGTTTCTGTTAGAATATCAAGCTACGCTATCTTGTAGCTCGCTGTACTATATTACCATTTTTTTTTAGTTGTAATTCTGTTGTTATCTTTAAAATGAGACCGCAAATTAAGTTTTTTATTGTATAATTTGACTAGCTCTAGACGTGCTGTAGAATTTATAAGCAATTACAACACCCTGTATACTAACGATACATCTTCTACTCTAGTTTTATGCCATGTGCGAGAGATCAGTGTACCATGGGTTTGCAAAACAGCATAGATTATTTTAGTACCTGTATTTCTATGCAATTCATTACTGCCAAGTGATCATTATTAAAAATAGAACTCTGTGGTACTGAAAAGCTAATTTACCGTTTTAAAAAGTTAGACAATTTTTTTGTTTCTCTGCAAATAAACTTTTCTTACTTTACCATCTATTTAACTTGGCGTTTCATAAATTTATAAAGAGAAACATGCAAATTCTTATGTCGTCAAATTTGTGTAACAATTGATGTGTTGTCATCCTGACGTATTGTGCCTGAAACGGCCGCCTGTATGCTGCGAAACTTAATGTTCAAATCAGTTTATAAGAAAAAAAGGTATGTTGTTATATATGCATATCTAAGGGTGGGCGGACCTATTGACAATTTTCCTGTGGCCAATCGCGACAGGTCAGTCACTCTGTTGTCATAGAAACCACCTTCGAAGAATTCTGAAGTTTCTTTGGAGTTCAGATTAAATTACCTCAACCAAGTTGTGACCGAATTTAAAGGTGATCGCTGAAAACCCAATGAAAACTAATATTAATTGTCATGACTTTCTACCATAATAAGTAATGCAAAACAAAGGTCAATTAAAGTAATCTCTTTTATTTTTAAAACTGAACAGAGGTTTGTTTTTGCTTTTCCGTGATAGCTACCTAAATATTTTCGGGTTTGTTATTGACAAGTTATACATTTGCCAATTCAGGCCCACAGCTGATGTTTTTGCTGTTATTAAATTTACAAAGTTGGTTAAACAACGAAAAATGTGATATTTTTTCGTACATTTTTATTTTAATGATGTTAGAGATAAGCTGTACACTATACAGGGTGCTTATTTTATCATGTAACCCGTTAAATCTTCAGAGTAGCCAACCCACGTTGCATGTCATAGGTTGCTATACTATTAAAATATAATTTTTATAAATGAGAACCAATCCCGATTTTAGCAATAGGCTGACTAGGCTGCAGCCTAGGGCCTTAGGATTTTTGGGGTCCCATTTTTGGGCCTCATGTTTTCTTCGTAATTTTTGGGCTTCATAAATGTTGCGCCTCATAATTTTTGGGCATCGTCTAAAATTGGGGGCCTTAAAATATGCTTTGGCTATTTTTCAAACTTTCAAATGTACATATTATTATCTTGTATAGGTAAATTATTATAGAAACAGTGCAACTGTTGGCAAATGAGGTTAGAGCCTTTGCAGATTGCGTTCTTTAAAAAAAAACGGTTTTTTGTGTGTATTCCATTAAAGTGTGCCTAATAACGGTAGTTAATAATAAGCAGCATCTATATAACAAACGTATAAGTCCAAAGAAGATTTTAATATTTTCGATAAAATATTAACACTTTTGCTACTAGCGACGTTGTTTTCTACTACACTGTTTTCCAGAAATGCTTAACTATTAGAAACATGCATGGGAAATTATATTTTTCTAGATTTTATGTCTCCTGGACCCAGGTTACTTTGGTTAATAATTTTACAAGTTCCGTTTAGTAAAAAAAATCATTCTTACATTTAAAATTAAGCAAAAACCTAGGTAAAAATTTATAAATTCAACGCGTGTCCTTTTAATCCCTAAATAACAATTACGTATTCTAAGGTTTTTGTACAGAAGCAGTTGAGACCGTTTTTAAATTTGTTTTATGTTATCTATTTAATTTTTTAACTGTTTTCATCTTTTCATAACTGAAGTTTTAATTTTCAATTATTTTATCATAATGAAATAGTTATCAATTTAAAATTAATTTAATTAAACCTGTTGAAGTTAAGAATTGTTTTATTAACAATAAACCAATTTAATAATTTCATTTCCTATTATTTAAATATATTTTAATTATAAGTTCGAGCTTTACTTCGCAGAAGTTTATTTATACGTATTTAACATGTATACGTATAAGGCTAAAATAAAGACCTGTTGAAGTTAAGAATGATTTTACTTACAATAAATTTAAATATATAATTTACTGTTGTACAAATCGTATTCTTTTTACTATTTGATTGTAGAACTGATGGGAAAATTAAATAAATAACAATAAAACGTTTAAAAAACGGGTGTACCACCCGATTGGGAACCCGAGACTTCCACTTAGACGCAGCAGCCTTGACCGCTTCTTTACAAAGACAATAGAACACGTTGTTGTTACTGTTTGATTAAAGAGGCCCGTCTTGGATTCATACTTAATTTTAAATATAAAAATTGTTATTTTTTGACTAAGCAGCACTAACAACAATAATATAACGAACCCACAACGAACGTGTTATGGTAGGACATAAACTCCGCATTTTAATTTTTTTCATATTTGAATGAAGTTGTTTATTCTTATTTCAGCGATGACTTTGCATTTTGTTTAAGTTTTGAGTTTTTTATTACAGAAAATAAAAATTCCGTAAAAGTGCCATGGAAAGACCGTCATTTAATCTATTAAAACATATATATAGTAGGCCATGAACTGAACGTTATTATGTAAATAGAACAAAACACAATTTCTATTTACATTTAGATACATTAGGTATGTGAAAATTTCAGGAAATTTGGTTTGAACATAGGCAGCAGGTTAAGTTATTATTTACAAAAACAAATGCATGGCACAGATTACAAAATTCCCAGAAATACCAACAAAAACTACAAGTGGAATATCAGTAAATTGTGTAAGTTAGACACATAGTCATTTATTTAGTTTTGTAAAAAAATTAACTTATCCTGCTGCTTACGCTCGAAACAAAATTTCCTGAAATTTTCGCATACGTTTGATGTATCTAAACGTGTAATCTAAATGCAAAGTGTTACACACTGTTGAAATTAGAATAAACTCTATTCAAATATGAAAAAATTTAAAATGCGGTCCATGAGAAGAAAAAGTTAACAGTCGGAAATGAACAATGGTAGAAAAATATACCAAAGTTATAACCAATCTCATAAAAAATTTAGAATCAGCATAAAAAATTGGCCTGATAATCCGTTAACTAGAAATATGCAATAGTAATGACAAATGAGTTATAGCCAAAAACAAAAAAATCCAAAATTTCAGTTTTTTTCAGTTCTTTCAGAAACTAAGCAAGACAGCTCCAATTTCTTTTTAGATTATTAGTGGGCATAAAATTTCACAATTTTTCTCTAATTTAACCGTCGTCGTATTTCTTCAAATAAGCGAGATTTCAATAGGATACATCATTTATACACTTAGAAAAATTAAAGTACAAATGCAAAAGGCTTTGCAATTATTACCTCATTATACGAAATTTAAAATAGAAATTCTCTATTCTAAACTAGTGCTGTCGGTTTCCATAAGAAACTTACCCGGTTAACCGTAACCAGTCGACAGCACTAGTCTAAACTGTACCTGTTAATTTTATTATGATATTTTTAAGGTTTAAAAACTGCATTAATTGCTTTGATTATATACCGCAATGTTTATCGAAAATGATACTATCTGGTACAACAATATAAAACAGGATCTGTCTAGTTCTAAAACATTTCCACCAGAGCCAATCGGCATATTTTTAAACAAGCAAGAATGGACTTATTTATAAACACGATGTACCAGAAAACCTTCAAATGCCGCGTTTGAAACTGGTTTATTTGTTAATATTGAAAAACCATCCTGTATAAAATAAACAAATTTTGCAAGCGAACATACTTATCAAAGGTTTCACACTAGTTTTTATTTGAAACGGGTGGCACAAATTGGAAGGCACTGGTACCTTTTCCTAAACATATTTTTTTGTACATTTCTTAAAGAACCTTATTTCTTGAACAAAAACTCGTGTTTAAAGTAACTAAACCCAACAGTTTTGGAGAATACGATTATGACATCAAAAACTAGGAAATTTCAAGTGCCTAAAACATACGTCAATAGATACGTGGAACATCCCCCATATCTACGCCACTAGTTGATAAATTTAAACGAAAACGAGTAAAAATGAAAACTATTAGCAGTAAAATAATTGTACTAAATTTGAATAAAATATCTCAATTTATAGCGGAGATCTATATGGGAGTAAATTTCTAACTCTTTCACCATATCATAGACAACACCCTCTTACATCTCGACACAGTACATTGTATATAATTTCTTTTAATACCAAACAATTAATTTAATAGAAACATTACACATAGAACATTTTTACAATTTTATTGGAAATAGCATTCATTACTAGGGCTGGGATTTTTATGTATTCTTACTACAAAATCGGGAAGCCGCCACGAGAACGATCTTTGCGCTTAAATTTATAAAATAAACTATTAAATACGCTTTATATTACACACTTCATTGTCCTAAATATTGGGTGTTCCAGTTACAATAACATACGCACCTATCTACGTTTCAATAATTAAATTAATCGCAAATCAATTGAGAAAACTAGCAGAACGGATTATGCCCCAAACTTTTTTCTTAAAATAATTGTAGCAAATTTATTAAAAGGGATACCTATGTTGACATTATTAATACAATCCGCAGGTATTAAAACCCGCAAACATAGTAAATAACCTATGTCGAGATCACGAAGTAATATATAACATAATGAGGATGCACAAAATGCTTGTTGCTATGATATGCATGTCTCAATTTTGCAGTACATGTGACACAGAGATCCAGGACAAAGAATCTATAAAAAGTACTCGATCGTCAATCTTCAATATTTTATTTGAAATGTCGACAAGGAAATATGTTAGATTATGTCAGTTAATTTCCTAACAGTGTCAGATCTATAAGGACAAAACATTATAGTTTTAGCTATTGTTGAAAATTATGAATTGTTGTAAGTATAATCAAATTTGTCATATTAACTATCAACAAAAAAAACAATATTATCCCAAATCAGAACATCCTTGAAATAGTACATTTAGTAGTTTCCTTGTCTCGGTGCTCTTATTCGAAAACACTACAGAACAAGGCCATAGCAACCACGATTCGCGCATACTCTTAAGTTATAAGCATTATTATTATTTTTATTATTTCTTCATTTTTCTCAGAGAAAAGTCTCTGGGTTTACGATGCCTACGGAGTTTCACTTAAGGTAAGTATCGGATTATTATTATTATTATTATTTTTTTGTAGTTTTCCTGGGGATTTCCTGGATTTTTTATTGACTTGTCGGATCGTAGATCAAGACAAGCCAATAGAACTATTAAGGAATGTTCTTACAATGTGGTTTGGAGTATAACAGCTTTCTGCATAAGCAGGTAAGTACGTTCTGCTATTCCTAATGCATTTAGGGCAGGGTTTAACGTTTTAGGTACTGTCCCTGTAGCTGATATTATGATAGGAATTATCGTTACGGTTTTCATGACCCACATTTGTTATATCTCTATAGCCAGGTTAGTATATTTGTCTAATTTTTCCCTGCATTTTGTAATGATGTTATTGTTATTTGCGATAGAAACGTCAATTAGTAAAGTTTCTTTTTTTGATTTGTCTATCAATGTCATGTCTGGTCTGTTATGGTGTATAGCAACATCTGTGACAATATTTTTGTCCCAGTATATTTTATAATGGTTGTTTTCTACTACTGGGTTGGGATTTAGTTTATAATATGGTTGCATTGTATTGATGTTGATTCCACATTTTTGCATTATTATTATTATTATTATTATTATTATTATTATTATTATTATTATTATTATTATTATTATTATTATTATTATTATTATTATTATTATTATTATTATTATTATTATTATTATTATTATTATTTGTACTTTAGCTCGTGGCTTTCCACGGATTTTATACCTCACGGGTCTATTCAGACCAAGGTAAAGGTACTTATTCTATTGATTTATATGTTGTTACAGACTATTGTTTAAGAATTTTCTGACCAAATTACATGTACTTAAAACTACAGACTTTTGCATCTTAATGTAGATATTAGTATTGATGTCCACTTCCTTAAGAGCTTGGTGGAGTGTCTTAGGTATTACCCCGGTAGTCGATATGATAACAGGTACGATTTTTACGGTGTTCATTTGCCATTGCTTTTTTGTTTCCAATAATAGATCAAGATATTTTTCAGTTTTCTCTGCGTAAGCACGTTGTAAGTTTGTTGCGTTCGGTATAGTTACGTCTATTAGGTAGGCACATTTACTTTTTTTGTCTATAAGCGTAATGTCAGGTCGATTGTGTCCAACTGTTCTGTCGGTAATAATGCCTCTATCCCAGTAGATACGGGCCAGATTGTTTTCTAGAACCTTTGGTGGATTATATTCGTAATATGGCTGTTTTTCAATTTCAAAAGAGTATTTGGTTGCCAGCTCTTGATGCAACAGTTTTGCTACATTATCATGCCGTGTCTTGTAATCAGTTTGTGCTATTGCTTGGCACCCAGATATTATATGCTGAATGTTTTCTGGGGCCTTTCTGCATCTTCTACACGAGTCGTCCTGTGTGCCATCTTTTATTATGTACTTTTTGTAATTATTGGTATTGATCACTTGATCTTGAATTGCTAACATAAATGCTTCCGTTTCAGGTAATAGTCCACATTGGGTCAACCATGCGTTCGATGCAATTTTATCGACATGCGGTTGATCCAAAATGTGGGCGTGTGCTCCATGCAAGGTCTTCTGAATCCAGGATTGGTGCTTCTCCTCGTTTGTTATTACTGTGAAATTAACGTTGCTAGCAAGGTTAAGTGGTGAGCAGTTGTCTGCTCGTACTATTGCTTGATGTAAAACCGACGTATCTTGCTTACCGATAAAATAGTTCCTTAACGCAGTTTTTTGTTTATTTTGTAGATTGTATATATCAATTAATCCTCTGCCTCCCTCAGCTCGCGGTAGGGTTAGTCTCTCCGTAGCGGATTTAGGATGATGCATTCCTGCATTGGTAAGTATTTTATTGGTTTTTCTTTTCAGGTCATTTATATCAGTATCGGTCCACCTTAGAACACCAAACGAGTATGTAAGTATTGGCACCGCGTATGTATTTATTGCCTTTATAATATTTTTTCCGTGTAACTTTGTTTTTGCTATACTTTTTACTCTACTTAAGTATTTATTTCTCATATTTCCTTTCATTTGGGTTTCTTCAATCAGCCGCGATTGGCTCATTCCCAGATATTTGTATATATCTCCTTCTCGCATGCCTTCTATTCTCTGATTATTTTCTAATTCATATTCCACCACTTCTCTTTTGCCTTTGTTAATGCTTTGTGTCTTACACTTCTCTATTCCAAAACTCATACATACATCTTTACTGAATATTTCTGTAATCCCTAAAAGCTGTTTTAGATGTTGACTTGTACTGCTGTATATCTTAATGTCGTCCATATACATAAGGTGAGATATTTTGTATATTGTGTTCTCCCTGTGCTTAATATTAAAACCCCTGCTTGCGTCGTCTAACATGTTGGATAGGGGATTGAGCGCTAAACAGAACCAAAGAGGACTTAACGAATCTCCCTGAAAAATTCCTCGGCTTATTTTTATTATTATTATTATTATTATTATTATTATTATTTTGAGTTATCTCAGGATTCTTCTTCCTGGAAATATTTTCGGTGGGGCCTTAGCCAATCACCGGAAAATGTGATGTTGTTTTTATACTGAGTCTTCAAAGATATTAAGAGTTTGTCGTACTATTCTACATGTTTCTAAAATTACAGACTTTTGGATGGTGTTTAAGACATTTGAGTCATTTGGATTTATTTTTTCCAAATTTTTTACGGCACTTTCTCCTACAACCCCAGTACACGATATGACGATAGGTATAACGGCGACCGATTTCAATTTGTATATGCTTTTAACTTCTTGGGCTAGGTCTTGATATTTAGCAACTTTGTTTTTTTCCGTGGCCTGTCGGTTATGATCATTTGGATGGGCAATGTCGATGAGATAAGCATTTTTAAATTTTTTATTTATCCATGTAATATCAGGCCTGTTGCTGGTGATTGTTCTATCAGTGAGTATGGTGGTGTCCCAATATAGTCTGTGGTCTTCGTTCTCCAGCACATGTTGAGGTGAGTATTGATAATATGGTATTTGTTTTTCTACTAGGTTACACTCTAGAGCAATATTTTGATGGATTATCTGGGCTGTGAGGTTATGCCTTTTCAGATATTCTGTTGGTGCTAATATCTTGCATCCCGATGTTAAGTGTTCAATAGTTTCGGGTTTTTCCTGACACATTCGACAAATATCATTTTCTATAGGCGACTTTTCAATATATCTTTTATAATTTCTTGTTGATATTACTCCATCTTGGATAGCGACTATAAATCCTTCAGTTTCGCCAAAAAGATTTCCTTTGGTTAGCCAGTTAACAGAATGCGGCATGCTGGCGTTTTCAAGGTGTTGTGGATATTTTCCGTGTAAAGCTTTAGATTTCCACTCGTTTTGGATGGCGGATGTATTTTTGACCTTTAGATTTTTAGTTTTATATAGTGGGGAGTATTCATCTATATTTAGTATTAATTGGTGTAGGATAGATGTGGTGGCCCTGCTTTCAAAATATTGCTGTAGGTTTTTAATTTGCGTGTTGTGAAGATATTGCATATTTAGTAAACCCCGTCCTCCCAGTTTTCTTGGCAAATAAAGTCTTTCCAATGATGCTTTTGGATGGTGCAGCCTATTTTGTGTTAGTTTTACTCGAATTTTTCGATTCAGTGCCTCGAGTTGTGTTGCAGACCATTTAATTACTCCGAAGGAATAGGTGATTGCTGGGATAGCCCAGGTGTTCATAGCTTTAATTTTATTTTTACCATTTAACTCTGTATTAAGGATACATTGTATTCTTCCCATAAGTTTATTTTCAAGTTTTTTCTGGGTTTCTTTTTCGTCAAGTGTTAATTTCTGCTGGTATCCTAAATATTTATAGGTCTGGTCAATTTCAAGATATTTAATATTACCACCGATTTCCATTTGAGGTGGGTCTATAGCTCTCAGTACCTTTCCTTTGTGTATCACTAACTTTGCACATTTGTCAAGACCAAACTTCATTAATATGTCATCGCTAAAAGTATTCGTTGCGCTTATTAGTTTGTCTAGATCCCTTTCTGAAGCGGCGTATAGCTTAAGGTCGTCAACATAAAAGAGATGATTAAATTTATGTGCGTTGTTATTATATTTCAAAGTGTATCCTATACTAGTTCTCTTGAGTAAGGTAGATAGGGGATTCATACTCAGGACAAACCACATGGGACTTAAAGTGTCGCCTTGGAATATTCCGCTTTGGATCGGTATTATTTCAGTAGTTAAGCTAGTGTTTCGTAAATTTATTTTTAGTTGAGTGCGCCACGATTTCATGCACTCTTGTAAGAAAGTAATAATATTAGCATCTATTTGATATATTTTTAAGATTTCCAATAGCCATGAGTGCGGAACAGAGTCGAATGCTTTCTGGTAATCTATCCACGCAACTGCCATATTATTATTATTATTATTATTATTATTATTATTATTATTATTATTATTATGTAGGCTTTAATGCCCGATTACTCAAAAAGAAAATATCCAATCGATGAAAATTATCATTTAATAGCTCTCAATAAGTGTAATCAAGTAATGTAAAAATCTTTTTGGAAATATGAAAATTGTAAAAATGGCAGGTTATCAAAATTTTGGAATTTTTCAAAAAACTATTTCTCAGAAACTGTCCACGCCATTTTGTTTAAACTTTAGTAGCCGATGAAGCTTAAAATTAACTTCAAATTCGTTTTTCCCTAATCTCCCAAATTTTACTCTTACGCCGTTCAGGAGTTTTTGAAAATTTTGAAATTGATTTTGATTTGTTCAAAAACGCTTATCGCTGTAAACTTTAAATAGTTTAATAGACTATTTGAAGTAATTTATTAGGATAAAAAACATTTTCCACCATTTTAAAAATTAAGAGAAAATTTTATACTTTTTAATATCAAGAACCCGTTTTCCGGAGGTTAAGTAATTTTAACTATTCCTATCATTTAGCTCTAGTTAAGAACTAAATATTTCATTTGTTGATAACTCTTCAAATAAAGTATTTATAATAATTTTTGAGCAGAAGTTGGGAGCGCAATATCTAGCTAGCATCTTAGGTGCTTGGGTAATCCCCAGTGGAGTGCGACGCCTTGGGGTTGGACCGGGCGGATAAGTGAGTCCCGTTTCAGATCTCGTGCACCACGTGTAAATTTCAATCACTTTCGCCCATTTTTTAACTTGAAAGTATAATGATTTTATAAATTTTATTTTTACATAGACGTACGTGTGCTTTGTGGTATTTTGTCTGTTATTGCTGCATTGGTTTTAACACCTTTAATTAATCTAGGGTCGCAAATTTTAATTTACAACCGCTTTTGAATTCGAATAGAGGTTTAAAATTTAGTGATTAGTGAATGGCGAAGACGGGAAGGGATGGAACGATCAAGGACCCTCACTCCGGTGAGAGACGTGAACAAAGGCATCTTTCCCAATTTATTGTCAATGGTGACCGTAGCGGATTAAGCCAAAAGGTAGATGGTGCCACGATAAACTAAACTCATGTGAGTAGTGCAGAATGTAATTCGCCTTAAAATTGGTATCAGACATCAAGTAGCGAGCAAAAATATCCGTTTTCATCAGGACATTTTTTGCTGTGAAGTGTAAATTGCTAGTATTCATGGAATGGTGTCTGTCATAATGGTGAAGTGACTGTAACTTGCAGGGAGGTACGTGTAAAGTGCTTCCTGTGTCTTTACATTTAGTTGCAAACTACTAACTACAGGAGCTTGCCATCCCCAACACTATGGGGCGATATGATCGCAACCAGTATTGCATACCAAACGAAACAAGTGTCTAGCGTGAGCAGGTTACTGTTGTTACTAATTCTGCTAGTTTTTAGTGACTATTGGAGAGGAGGTGTTTGTGCTGAAAATTGGTAGATAATGCCTCAATGATCAATGATAGGGAAGATTTATTCTTGGTTACTTACTGGCGTTTTCTCAAGGTTTCTCTGCTGTTCGAATAAGGTTTCTTCTCCTGTATAGTGCTCTGCTTATCTGCTATGTGCGTGTCGAAGTGTTTTGGATGTCTTAGAAAGCTTCATATTCACTACTTGCCACTGCAATTTAGTTAAGTTTTTTTCCTCTGTTCTATATCTGGTGTATCCGTATATCCGTTGGTAGCGCAACGTTTGCATTACTGTACGCGTCTTGGGGTAACTTGACTATTGCAGAAAAGTTTCTTTTTCTTTTGTTATACTTACCAACAATAGAAACGCATATAAGAATGACGGAAAATGATAATATACTTTTTGCTGGTATGACTATAATGGCCGACATGCTTACTGGGTAGATTAATTAGTAAATTTCATAAACATAGCGCCTCCCCAGGTGGCGGATAGGGGAATGCCCACCAGATATGGTGGGTACCAGGGAAATAAAATACCTGGGGCGGACCAAAACCAGCAGCAATCTACCGAACAGTCGCCGGTATAAGCGAACGTCCTTGTAATGCCAACAGCCTCATGGAGGGTGGACGAGCAAACAGTACGTAGGGCACTCTCTTGCCCTTGAAGAGAGAAATCGCTCCTGAAGGCGGAAGAACCTGAGGTCAACGGCATGGGAATGCAGAAGGCAACGGGAAACCACTGCATTCAAGATCCATACGGACGGATATCCCTAGTCAAATCAACATGGCTGATTTCAAAGCAAAATATTCCGGAGTTAGTTCCCCGATCGGATCTCCGGGGGGGAACGGTTTTGAATAAGGCGATGAGAAGAAAGAAAGACATCAAGATAGGGACATGGAATGTTCAATCAATATATGAACCAGGAAAAATTTACAACGTGATTCAAGAAATGCAACGTCTTGGAGTAAATATACTGGGACTTAGTGAAACCAGATGGCCAAACTCAGGAGAACTACAAATTAACCAAGCAAAGGTATACTACTCAGGTAACAAAGACTCACATCATTGGAATGGTGTAGCGTTAGTAATTGACAAAATTCTCAGTAAGTCAGTAATTAGTTTCATACCTATCTCAGATAGGGTAATCATGCTACGTGTCCAAAGGGTCCAAGGAATACTAAACGTAATACAGGTGTATGCCCCCACTGCGGATAAAGATGGAGAAGAAGTAGAAGAGTTTTATAACGATATACAACAAGCTATAGACATCACAAAAAAAGCGAGACAGCACGATTATAATGGGGGATTTTAATTCGAAAATAGGGAGAGGAAAAGTGGAAGACATTATAGGTAAATATGGCCTAGGAATACGAAACGAAAGGGGAGATAGGTTGGAGCAGTTCTGCCAAGAACAAGACATGATAATATCAAATACGTTCTTCAAACTACCTAAAAGAAGACTGTGCACATGGAAGTCACCAGCTGACAATGACAATAACATAGTTAGAAATCAAATAGACTATGTGCTGATAAATAAACGATATCGTATGCCATCAAATCAGCCAAAACATACCCGGGTGCAGATGTAGCAACAGATCACAATCCAATAATAATAAAGCTCGAAATACACTTAAAGAAACTAAGACCACAACAAAACAAAAAACACCTTCAAATATCACAGCTAAAAAAACCAAGAAATAAAAGACCAATTAAAAGAAAAAATTAATGAGCAACTAAATAAAACGGAAATTAATCCAGAAGGAGACCCGAATAGTAAATGGAAATCATTCAAAAGTAAAATAATAACTCCAAGCAGAGAAATATTGGAGATACCAAAGACCAACAACATGAAAAAAGAATGGATGACTAAGGAGATATTGGAATTGATGGAACACCGAAGAAGTTTTAAAAATAGAAACAACGAAATGTATAAAACGATACATAAGAAAATAAGAGAGAAAATACGAGAGGCCAAGAAGAAATGGTTTGCAGACAAATGTGTAGAAATAGAAGAATTACAAGCAAAACATGACGACTTTAATTTACATAAAAAGGTTAAGGAAATGGCAGGTATAAGAAAATCAAATAAAAGTAACATCTTATTAGATAAAGAAGGTAATATAATTCCTGACGTCCAAGGAAAATTAAAAAGATGGAAGGAATATATCCAGCAACTATTCGAGGACGAAAGACAACAAGAGATAACATAAGAAACCGCAGAACAAGATAGCGGCCCATGTATAACAAAAGAAGAGGTGATACATGCAGTAAAGATGGCGAAATGTAATAAAGCCCCAGGCCCGGACAAAATTACAGCTGACATGATAAAATTAATTGAAGAAGAACAAATACACGTATTAGTAGACCTGTATAATACAGTATATAATACAGGAATAATTCCTATAGAGTGGCTTAAATCGACGTTTATTACTTTACCGAAAAAGACAAGTGCAAAAGAATGCAATGACCATAGGACAATTAGTTTAATGAGCCACACTCTTAAGATATTCCTAAAGATAATACATCAAAGAATCTTTAAGAAATTAGAGCAGGACATTGGCGAAACCCAGTTTGGTTTCAGGAAAGCAATGGGCACCAGAGAGGCCCTGTTTGCATTTAATGTGTTAACGCAGAGATGTATGGATGTTAATCAACCAATGTATGTTTGCTTCCTTGATTACAACAAAGCATTTGACAAAGTCCGTCACAATCATCTCATGCAACTACTTAAAGACAAAAACATAGATATGAAAGATATGAGAATAATACTTCATCTATATTTTAACCAAACCGCTAATGTTAAAGTGGATAATGAATTATCAGAAGAAATCCAGATAAAAAGAGGAGTGAGACAGGGGTGTGTACTCTCGCCTCTGCTCTTCAATCTATATTCAGAGGAAATAATCAGGAACGCCCTGGAAGAAACATCAGTCGGGATAAGGGTTAATGGGAAATGCATGAATAATATCAGATATGCAGACGACACTATACTCATTGCAGAATCATTAGAAGATCTACAAAGTATATTAGATGAGGTAGTAGTACGAAGCCAGGAAAAGGGTCTGACACTCAACGTTAAGAAGACCAAATTCATGACGATCACAAAATCGCAACAACAACAAGAAATGTTATGGATTGGAGGTGAACAAGTGGAGAAAGTACAAAAATATAAATATTTAGGAACAATTGTCAACGAAAATAATGAATATACAGAGGAAATTAGGGCAAGGATTGGACAAGGCAGGACAATATTTAATAAAATGAAGAATGTATTATGCAGCAGAGACCTGGACCTACAACTTAGAGTCAGAATGCTGAGATGTTATGTATTTTCAGTAGTATTGTATGGAACGGAGGCCTGGACGATGAAAAAACATATCAGCAACAAACTAGAAGCATCTGAGATGTGGACTTACCGAAGAATGATGAGAATAAGCTGGGTAGAAAGAATAACAAACGACGAGGTGATTAGAAGAATGATGAAAGGAAAAGAAATATTAAACACAGTTAAAATAAGAAAATTACAATATCTAGGCCATGTAATACGAGGAGAGAGATATGAAATCCTACAAAACATCATACAAGGGAAAATACAAGGAAGAAGAAGTAGAGGAAGAAGACGTATCTCCTGGTTAAGTAACTTGAGAAAATTGTATAACTGTAGTTCCATAGAACTGTTCAGAGTTGCAACGTCAAAAATACGAATAGCCATGATGATAACCAACCTTCTAAGAGGAGATGGTACCTAAAGAAGAAGAAGAAGAAGATAAACATAGCACAATGTAAAAATATATATTGATTTCATTGACAATAAATTTATATGCTAAATCTCTTCACATTTCTAGGGCCTTATACACAGCGCCTATCAAGTTTTTTGCATGACAATAACGTCTACTTTGCGATCACAACGGCCAACTTTAAAGCTGATCGTAAAAGCTGCTGATAGACATAACGACAACTGATGTCTGTCTACAAATTGTCTACCGTGATGACTACGGTTACCTCTGCTTTATGATCAAATTCGTAGGTAGTTCTTATGGGCGTAGTGGCCGTTGTAGGCCCTATATTTTTACTTTCCCTTACCTTAGGTATAGGGAAATCTATATTTTAACGGAAATACACGTTTTGGAGCTGAAGGAACTTAAAAAAGTTTTAAAAAAATGTCTGTATGTGGGTGTGTGTGTGTGGGTGACGCCTCTACAGGCAAAAGTACTGGACCGATTTTGATGAAATTTTATATCAAGAAGTATATCGAAAATTGCAGTTCTTTTCAAAAAAATCCAAAACCGAAAACGGAAGTTAGACATGTTTTTTTGCAGCGTTTTTTGAAAAACTTAACTCTAACTACAATTTTCGATATACCTCTTAACTTAATATTGCAATAAAAGCGGTTCAGTACTTTCGCCTATAGAGGCGTCACACCCCCACAGACAGAGCCCCAAAACGTGTATTTCCGTTATAATCTAGATTTCGAAAATTTTCATAAAATCAAAACTTCTCCATACCGAAGGTATGGGAAAGGAAAAAGGAAAAAATGATGCAAAGTTATAAACATAATTGATGGAAAAAGATGTTGCCATAAATCGCAAAAATAAAAAGGAAGACGCAGCTATAGACATATGTTTCGGGATTATTGTTCTGCTTCTGTGTAGCGTAGCTGGGAAGAAGTTGAAGAAAAGGAAACGCAACATGGTAGGTACCAAGACACGCATTCCAAATTGGTGCTTTCGTGACTAAAATCTCGTATAATATCTCCCTGAAATGCTTCCGCTAATTTTAGACGTCATCACGATGAAGAATATTTTTGTATTACTCGATAGAAATTTTGTAAAATCTCGGGTTTATTTACGGCTTATATTAAATATTTTACTTTCGCAATAAATTACTTACGGCTTACTAACTCCGAAATTACCCTTCCCCGCATGCGTGTCTTCATAGCGCAGTTAACGCACCGAAAGTGCAGCGGTTCAAATCCCGCTCACCTCCAGTTCTTTTTTACTATTTGTTTGTAAATTTCTAACTATATGTTTTTTGGCAAGAGGTTTTTTGTTAAAAGAAATTGAATAAAATGACAAAATCAAATGATATTTTGAATTGTTATATTACGAGTAGCACATAGTTAGAATGGGAACTGTCATGTTGGTAAAGTATGGTGTAGTTTTGGTTTGATTGTTTCATTAAAGTTAAGCACCATGATTAACTTCATGCCATCAATGCTGTATTCTTAGAAAATGTCTCTTTAGATATCAGTAATAACCTTTGAATAAGTTATTTTGTAACACAGACATCACAGCTTAAAACCGCTACCTGTACCCTATGTACATTTAAAAGCTGCATAAAAATATAATATCATGTTACAAAAAACACCATCTTGACATCTAATAAAAAATTTTTCTTTACAAAATCTGTTTGCGTCTGAATAATACATATATTTAAAAAAGGAAATGAAATTTTTATCTAAGCAACCCCTGACCCCTAAACAAAGAACGTGCAGAGTGATTGACATGTTTCATCTATGCGCCCTTTACAATTCAAAGCACATTTTGTACAAAATATTCAATGTACAAATCGATTTAAAAAAATAAAAATGTTAAATAAGTTCAAGCTTTTAATCGAGTGTACCAATGTCGATGTTGAAATGATTATTGTAGAAACGTAATAATGGCGCCTCCAAAGAGATATTCATAGAACATTAACTTCATATTTAAAGTGCTCTTGAATTGCTACAGTGATGATGCTTGATGTATTTTTAAGTTTTCTCGTGTAAATGCATAGCAATCTTCTTAAAGCATAAAATTTGTAAATGTCGTTGCATGCAGACTTTACTAACTCATTAATTGAAAACATGTAAATGAAGGAATAAATATATCACAAAGCGAATAATTAAACAATCAAGTAATAAAATTAATTAATCAAAATGGCAAAAACAGCAACATAAACATAAGGTACGGTTCTTATCTGAAGACGCTGAACAAAAAAACTGAAATGTTGCGTAATTTACCTTAAAAACAGCTACCATACTAATCAAGCACACTAACTATCTACAAAATTAAAATCGTTACAACTTTTGTGTGACCTATAGGTTCCCCCTTACCTATTGCTATAAATTTTCTAGGGTTTTCATAAGCTGCTCATTTGTAGATTTACCGAATTCTCTATCAAGCAATGATGAAATGTTTTTGTGTAAATGCATTTATAACTTTTTGAAAGGAAGCACCTATAATTTACTATTTTCCATTTGGCATAACTCTAATTAGCAAAAATTCTGTCGCTGATTCTAACACACTCACTCCAGATAAGTTTACAGTACCTTTTGGCCCACTTTCTAATGACCATGCACGTCGCATGTAAATTACTGGGCAACATTAATAAACATTATTATTTGTTTATACTTATGGTTATTTGCGAAATCAATAATTGTCGGTTCGACATTTGCCGGAACAGCAATATACCGGTTCATTCCGAAAATAATTGGTTTACGGTTTTCGGTTACGGTAGGTATACGAAATTGTTAATTTCAGTTCTCGTTTTGATTAGGGTGAGTGTTTTTCGGTTTTCGGTTACGTTTCGGTGTACGTTTCTGCTCACAACTTACGAACGGATGGTCCGATATCATAAATCCACCAACAAAATAAGCATTACAAAAATCCGAAACCATAACGTTGTAAATATAAAAAGCTGTCGGGCACGGGACCTTCCTCAATCTTATGGAAAGTTTTGGAAAATATGAAAACTTGAAAATGTAAAATATTTTGGGTTTTGAAAATTTTGATATTTACCTTACTGAAAATTTGAAAATTTTTGTCAACGTTTAAAATATTTGAAAATGTTTAAAAAGTTTTAAAATTTTGAAAATTGCGGTAAATTTTTGAAATTGAAAGTTTTGAAAATGTTGACAACTTTTGGAAAATTTAATAATTCTAAAAGTTTTTAAATATTTGGAAATAAAAAAAAAGTTTTTTTTTCCAAGTTTTAAAAATTTTGAAAACTTTTAGCAATTTTGAAAATTTAAAAATGTTGAAAATTTGGAAAATTTTAGAAATTTTTAAAGCAAGTATTAAAAATTCAAAATTTTTGAACTTTGGGAAAATTTTCAAGTTTCAAAAAAATTCAAATTTTGGAAATTGTTGAAAATTTCTAAAGTTCAAAAAAAATGTGAGGTAAATTTTTTTTTGTTTTGTTAGTTATTGAAAATTTTATAAACTTGAAAGTTTTGAAAAGTTTTAATAATTTTGAAATAAAATTAGAATTTTTGGAAAATTTTGATCCAACATGTGTAGAACACAATACTAAGGTTTTTTCCGACAAAAATTGATGGTAGGTTGCAGTGGGGGTAATAAGGGAATCACGTTTGCGCAGATCAGCCATTCGACAGTTATAAAATACTAATCTAAAGTTCTTTTCAGAGCGCGTCTATATTAAAGTAGAGCACTCCCTCCTATTTTTTACTGCAGTTGCACGCTTTTATGATTATTTGGTGTTTTCATGTTACAACCAATGTTAATCCATTAAAATCTATTTTCACGTCCAGTAGACCTTTGGCTGATAACCATATTTTTGCAATCACTCAAATAAACATTTCAAGTAAACGACTAAAAGGAAACCTCTCAGTGATATTTTCTCAATGGAAAGTTGTTCCTACTGCCATTTAACATGCTCATACCGATTGTGAAGCCAAAATTCGTTTATTTATAAAACACAAAAAATCGATGGTGGAAGCAATGGGGGTGATAGGGAGAGCACGTTTGCGCAGCTCGGCTATTCGACATGCGTAAAATACGAATTTAAGGTTCTTTTTCAAGCGCGTCTGTTTCGACATAGAGCACCCCTCCCCTCCTCTTGGTGGACCAACCTCATTTTTTTTCGATATCATCCTATTGCAATTAGCAATCTTTGAGCCAAATTTGGTTTTTCTTCGTTATGGCGTCTGGACTGTAAAGTGTATACAGACAAACAGACAGACAGACACCTCTGCAGCGTCTACTTTATCGGTCTCCCAAGAGCCTAAAACCTGTTATTAGTCAAAATGTTAAGGTTAAAAATGTTTGACATAAAAGTACCTTTTTTTAGGCATAACTCACCCAGCAAGTCCAAAGCGAAAAAAACCCTGCAGAGTGAACGCATTTGCTCCAAATCCAACCTCACGATCACAATACCTTCCTCTATACTTCGTATAGCGAGAAAGGTAACTTTCTAACTTGAATATGGCGATGGCGACCGCTAGGGTGGGTATTTGGAAAATTATTATCACTCTAACGCCTTGTTACTTAAAAACGGGTTAACAGATGGAGATCTAATTTCGCATTGTTAGTAGCTTTAGGGTGGCACGATGTTACCACCTAAATCAATTTTTGTATAAATGAAGTGAAAATTGTTATCAAAATTTTAGTAATTTTCAATAAAAATATTGTTTAAAACTAGCCACACGATTCTTTTTAATTTATCGGCCTCGAGGAGGATGAGCTACAATTTGGTTCGTGTCCCAGTCTGCTTATGTGTGGAGATTGTTACGGCATTTAAAAAATTTATTTAACTTGATATAAAATGAACTTCAATATGAAAATTTCGTCTCAGGTGTTAGACAGCAATCCTAATGATAAGCACTTTACTAACTTTGAGCCAGCTGCAAGAACCTCACTTTTAAGTGGAAAGTTTCCAAATATACACTTTTCCCGACGCGATTATCGTAAAATATTCGCTAAGATATTTTAATTAATTTTGTTCCCCTGTCGTCTCCCATACCTTTCTCATTTATACAAACTGTTTGAAGTTCTAATGTTTTAAGCATTACGCTAAAAACACACCGTTTGAAAATTACAAGAATTAGAATAAAACAAACTAATGATTAGACATAGTTTTATGCTGGTATTCTAATACTTTGAACATAAACTGTCGATATGTTGCCACAATATCTCCTTGTTATTTCACGGTTCTCAATTTTATTGTTGATGATTAGTAATCATAAACAATAAAATTGAGAACCCGGTAAAGACCGGACTTTTAGTCGCAGAAAAGCAAACAATTTCGTTTAAATTCAATAAGTAAACAAAAACCATGGACGTACTCGAATTCGTTAAGTTATACGTGAAGCGTATTGGACAAGAATTGTTCGGATGAGAATTAAGAAAAAAGTTGTGGTTGTGTACTGCAATTCTTAAGTTTTTTTATTCAACGGTGGTTTTCTGTCTTTTCTAAATGTTGACAGTTCAAACTTTTTGTTTGTAGAACTTTCTCGTTGTATTAATGAATTTACACGTTCTATTGTTAATAATTGGTGGTTGCTATTTTACATTTCAATTAAAAAATATATTTTTGCAGTTACATAAAATTGTTTTGACCATTCCTGTTCTACACTTATGAACTCTGTTTTATTTTATTTTACTATTACACAAGCTTCAATTCCAGTTGACCAAATAAATAGTAACTACCTGCACAAGGTAGGTTAAAGTTAAACATATGGGTGCGTTACCATTCTAAGCTGGCAGATAATTCGTTTCAAAAGTTTAGGTATGCGCTAACTACATATTTAAAGGAATTATGGAAAAAATTATTATTAATTAATTGCCTCATAATTTAACTACTGGCAAAATACTAGACTAGAAATCCGGATTATAAATTGATTAGTGTATACATATTATGCACAGCTATATTTATGTGCGTTTCAACTTCTGAATCACATATGTTAATTTGATGGGGCACATAAATGCATATTTCCAGAGTTTTTATTTATTGTTAGCCTACTTTTTTTGAAACATGAGCGGAGTAACACACGAGAAACAAAATGAAATCGGTTCATTCCATCTCATAGCTAAACTCGAGATGGCCGTATTTAGTATCCGAATTTATGGGCAAAGATCGCTGGTAATGTAATTGTTTAATGCCGGTTTGTCCAATTACTGCTTTTACTTGAACATATTTTTAGTGTTAATATATTGATTTGATTCTTCGCAGCATAACTGAAGTAAGTACAATGTAAATTCGTAATACAGTTGCATTGTGGTTGTTTTCGGAAGCAGTGTCAAGACATCACATACCTAATCATTAAAATAAACGTATCGAAATTATAATCAAAATTATAATTTTATTATTTCATTATATATTAAATCCGGAACTGTCTCATTTTTACGCGATGACGGGCTGTGCTCTTACCTCGACTCATCTTATTTATTAGTTTGTTTGGGGCGAATGCTTATGTTACAGTCAGGTAGGGCAACGCGGCTCTCAACAGCGTGCGCATTTTAAAAGAAGTTGTGGTTAAACGCGTGGGACGTAGACCACGGGTTAGCTAGTATACAATATTGTTAACAAATGTACCCAATTTTCCCTTAAAGTGTCCCAGTTTATGAGTATTCTTAATTGTAATGTTTCTATTGTACTGTAGGAAATGCTGTTTGTGCTGTTGTAAATGATTTCCTAGTTTATAAGATATACATATAAAGCACCGCATCTTTTTCCTTCCAAAACTGTTTGGTCTGTGAAAGCTGATACTCATAACAACATTTAATAGTAGCTACTGAATCACTAAATTACGAAATAAAACAAGAAATATAGACCAGACATTTTTATATGCGCCGCGTCGCCCCGCGTGACTGGTACAAAAATATTCTCTCAAAATAACAAATAAGATGTGCCAAGATGGAAGAGCCCGTCGTTGGTTATGGTGAGATAGTTAGGGATTTAGTGTATAGATATTTTAATAATATCGCTCTTAATTACGTTTCTCTTCGGTATACCGGAGGCAGGTATGGTATTCGTCAATATATGTGAAGTGAAGATTTCGATAGATAAGTACACATTTGGGCTGCTAGGATACCGAATAACTGGTTTTTACCATGGTGTGTATTGGTATGCAGTCTGTAGCCAAGACGCCTTAACGCAGAAAAAAACAATTTCAGTTTAAAAGATCAGTAATCCCACTTCGATGAAACCGTAAACGAGGTTTGGCTCTTTAAAAGAAATAAGTTAAAAAGGGGGGTGCTTTAGCTCATACAGGCGCGCTCTAAAAGAAAACTCAGATTCGTATTCTATGAATGCCAAATAGCAGATCAGCCCAAGACCTATATTCTTTCTATTAATTTTAAACTGTAGTTTCAACCGATTTTACTGTTATGGTTTTCAATTGTATTTTTGAATTTATTTTTGTATTTTCCAACTTACTACTACTACCACCATAGAGTTACGTATTTGAAAAAACTGGAAGTTTGGCCTCAAACTTAGGTTGAAGGTGGCGAATGAACATGGAGACAACTATTCGTTAAGAAAAAATTTTTCAAAGGTTTCGTTTGGCCACTTATCTGAACAGTTTAATTAATTAAAAGCTCAAAAAACAAGTCCCATAGTTGTACAGCAGGCGGAAATGGGATTTTAAGAATTCGATGAATACGCAAATGCCAAGATAAAAAAAGCTGAAGTGTGGACTTTCTCATACTAGATATTAATACTTGCCGTGTTTACGAAAGTGTAATTTTTAATAATTATAACGTTAGACTGTTAGATTTCTAAGAAAACAAGCAGCTGGAATTTGAGTTTGCGATAGCCTGTTCAATTGGTTTCCGTACCGTAACTCTAGCCATAGAAGCAGCAACTACTGCACGAAAGCAAGGTAAGCGGCCGCCGAAGCGCTTCGGCGAATTACAAATTTTGCTTCGGATGTCTGACAAAAATGGCTATAATAGCTTTATTTGGGAAAATATCAAAAATATGCAAAGAACGAAAAATATATTTTTTAACTAGAGCTAATTGATATGCGTAGTTAAAATCACGTAATTGCCGGAAAAAGCGTTGTTGATATTAAAAAGTATCGTTTTTTATTTCTTAATTTTTATAATAGTTTAAAAATTAAGCAAATCTTAATACAGTATTTTAAATAGTTTATCAAACTGGTAAAAGTTTATAACTATCGGCATTTGCATTTTTAAATAAATAATTAACAAATTTAAATTTTCCAAAAATTCCTGAAAGGCGTCAGAGTAAAATTTGGGAGATAAGCAAAAAACGAATTTGTAGCTCAATGCAAGCTCTATCGGCTTAGAAAGTTTAAAGAAAAACGTGTGGGCACTTTTTGAAACATGTTTTTTTGACAATTTTTAAAAGTTTGAAGCAGCGCCATTGCGATCGTTTATGGATTTTCAAAATTAATTTTACTTCATCGTATACTACCCACAAAGAGCTCTTAAACAAGTTGTAGCTGATCCCGATCAGACTACTACTTTTTGAGTAAATGGGCGTTAAAGTCGAGATTTTCAAAAAGCTGCAGCGGTCGCCATTTTTAAGCTAGGGAGTTCGGCAAAAGAGTTTTCGATTTGCCTTAAATTCTTCTCTCAAATTCCGTACTGAAATTTAAAATTTTGTTTTGGAAAAAAAACGCCACAAAAAAAACATGTCTAAATTCCATTTCCGGTTTCGAATTTTTTTGAAAAGCCTAACTAGAACTAGAATTTTGGATGAACCTCTTAATTTAAAATTTTATTAAAATCGGTCCAGTACTTTAGTCTGTAGAGGCGTCACACACCCACACACCGACCAAAGACCACTTTTGTGAGATCCGTGAATGCTTGGGATCGCACTCGTGCTTCTCCTTCATTCAAATTTCTTGTTCTAACCCATCCTCGGCTGAAGATTTACCAGAAGCGCCTAAGTACACCGTTTGTAAAAATTCTGCAGGCGCTGAAATTGCACTTTAACAATTCACACATGCGGATTAGCCATATCCTGCAAGCTCGTAGTGACACGAATAGAAATACGGGTATATAAGGGTGTACTGCTTTTTACTGCATAAATGGTTGAGGGGTCGAATCTGGGTTGGGCCAAAATTTTTATTTAATTTTATACTGCTTTTTTTTAAAACACTGTTGTTGGTCTTTAGTGTCTACCCGAGGTTATGGTTAAGAGCAGTTATATTTTTAAGAAAAAATACGAAAACAAAGTTGCATTCGCTTACTAAGATGGACGGCATACTAACTGCGCAAGTCCGACCGTGGGAATTCTTCAGATTCGATGTACCTAGACGCTTGTGATTTTCCTTTCTTCTACTTGTGTAGCGGTCACTGCGGTGATCACAACTTGCTACGTCCGCCTCTATGGGGATGGTCAAAATCTTCTTAATTAGGACCATGGAGGATTGGGTTAGCGATTGTATGGGGAGGGCCGTTAGCTAATTTCCAGGATGGCTTCTAAGCGACAGTACGTTTGCTCTGGAATGGTTACGCACCCACTTCCCATGTAGCGGCTATTAGTATAGCTGCATTTCAGCCACTATACCGAGTGTAAGAAAGAACCGGTTCACCGTTTTTTTTCGTTATTTTTCAAGATAATGAATTAAAATTTGGATAGTTAATACATGCATAGGACTCTATTATTTGGCGTAGACTACGACGTTCTGGCGATTTCTGTTTCGCTGGAAGTGACACCAACTTTCTTATTTTAAATGGAACAACTTGGATATTGCTACATTTTTGTATTCGTAATGAAATTCTACATACGACAGTGCTGTTTAAGAACATTTTTGGTGCTATAAAAATGTTTGGCGGCAAAAATAAGTTTCTTATCGTATCATGACCCACCCAAACTTGTTGCTATGGAGTAAAGTATTGCTTTAACAATAATTTTCTAAATTTTAACTTTACTGACCGAGATGGAGAAACTGCACAAACGGCGGGAAATTTTGAACACTGGCTGTAACGTTTTGTGTATGTCTCCACTTCTTTTAATTTATTGTTGTTCACTTATTTAGTGAAATAGTTTAATTTCCATTTCCATTTCTTCTCTTCCTTCTCAAAGAAATAAAAGTCAATGTTTCTTCCCTCTGTGCGTTTGTGTATTCGTATAGCAGTCGTTCTGTTTCTGCTTATTGTAATTATTTTAAACAAATCGCCATAATTTAATAATTGAACCTTCAGTGAAATGTCATGCTATCGATGTCGCTGTAATCGTTAAGATATACTCTCTCTGAAAACTACGACGAGCCAATATTGTTGCTTTTGAAAACAGCTGAAGTGTGGACTTCGAGTGGACTTTCCCATACTAGATATTAATACTTACCGTATTTGCGAAAGTGTAATTGTTACAATTATAACTATGTACGTACATTTACCGACTGAAGCTATACAATGAGTTGTTTTAAGACTGGCCAGGATTTTACATGTTAATGTATCAACCTTCTGTTAACGTTTTTCTTCATAATATGCAACCCAGTTTTGCAATAAAGCTGTAGGATTTGATACAGTATTGAAACAATTCAATTTATCTTGTAGAAGCAACGAAGAAGCTACAAAAAAAAATATTTTTTAAATTCCGTTTGTTTTTAATTGCTGCTACTTTTTAATTTCTAGTAGGCTGAAATTTTAGTTGACGTTTGTAATTTTGTTCTGACAATAGAAAGGTGCCTTTTTTTTTACAAAAATGTCCCTTTATATCGTTGAAGAATGTGTTCAATTGGTTACGACATACATAAGAGACGCTTCTAGTCGTGCAGTTTCGGTTAACCAATTATCATAAAATGAAATAAATGACTAGCTAACGTTAATATTTATTCTAAAAATAGCGCAAAGCTTTGTAATTTTCACAAAAATAAAAGTTAACAGAGGGTTGAAACATTAACATTTAAAAACCTATGACCAGTCTTCAAAAAAACTCGCAGTATAGGAAACCTCCCATTCCATCTATCCAAAATCATAGAAAATGCAAAGTAAAATTATAGCCGTCAGAAAAAAATGAAATTGTAGCCAATCTTCCGGTCTAACAGCCTGTACAGTTTTAAAACAATCGTGTGCGCATTGTGGAATAATATTATATTAACAATTTTTAAAATTTTGAAAAAGCCCCATTGCGACTGTTTTCAGATTTTTTACATCTATTTTGTTTCACCGTATAGCACGCACAAAGGGCTCTCAAACAAGTTGTAGTTAATTCCGATCGGATAACTACTTTTCGAGTAAATAGGCGTTAAAGTCGAGATTTAAAAAAATTTGTATCTGCCGCCATTTTGAAGCTAGAGAGTTTGGTAAAAAAGTTTTTGATTTGCCTTAAGCTCTTCTCCTTTATTTC
The DNA here is from genome assembly GCA_958336395.1 of Ctenicera cuprea. Classification (NCBI taxonomy): domain Eukaryota; kingdom Metazoa; phylum Arthropoda; class Insecta; order Coleoptera; family Elateridae; genus Ctenicera; species Ctenicera cuprea. The sequence goes on from OY284496.1 coordinate 28,790,336, forward strand.
ACCGTATGTTAGATTTTTAAATAAACAGTTTATATAGGCAACCCTACGATGTCGCATACTGTATAAGAATAGTAAGAACGGAACCGCCTGCCCTACAGCGGATATCGGACTAAAAGTCGATATAAATGATTTATTTAAAGAGTTATCAAAATTATGCAAACAATGAAAAATATATTTTTTACCTAGAGCTAATTGATAGGCGTAGTTAAAATGCCGTAAATTCCGGAAAACGCATTGTTGATATTAAAAGTATCGTTTTCTTCTTAATTTTTAAAATAGTTGAACATTCTTGCTGATCCTAACTAAGTACTTCAAATAGGCTGTCAAACTGTTTAAAGTTTATAACGATTGGCGTTTGCGTTTTTTTATAAATAATTAATCAATTTCAAATTTTTCAAAAATTGCTGGAAGGCGTCAGAGTAAAATTTGGGAGATTATTAAAAAACAAATTTGCAGTTCACTGCAAGATCTATCGGCTTACAAAATATAAAAAAAAAACGTGTGGGCAGTTTTTGAAAAATATTTTTTAGAAAATATCCAAGATTTGAAACATCGCCATTGCGATCTTTTTCAATTTTGGAAATTATTTTTACTTCATCGTATACAACTTACGAAGGACTCTGAAACAAGTAAATTTAGTTTTGGACAAAAACGCTACCAAAAAAAACTGTCTGACTTGCATCTCCGGGTTCCAATTTTTTTGGAAAGCTTAACTAGAACTACAATTTTCGATATACCTTTTAATTGAAAATTTCATCAAAATCGGTCCCGTACTTTTGCTTTTAGAGGCATCACTCACCCACCCACCGTATCAAACAAGTAAAAATTACAGGGTGTTCAATTTAAAATAAGAAAGTCGGTGTCATTTCCGGCCAAACCGTAAGAGCCAGAATGCCGTAATTTACGTCAAATAATAGGGTTCCATGCATGTATTGACCATACCAAATTTGAAATAATTATCTTAATAAATAACAAAAAAAATTAGGTGAACCGGTTCCTTGTTACACCCGGGATATATCGAGGAGACGCTACGCGTTAGAAATGTTCCTAGTCAGTACTACTGGGTGGTGTGGAGACCATCGACAGGCAAATGAAGGTATCGTTCAGGAAGAAGTGGCGTGTCTGGTCAAGTCTGGTGGCTTTAAGGACCTGCGCCCTAAGGGTGAGGTTTACGCTTCACCCTCTCACGCCCATAATTAACTGTCGATTCAAAAGACTCTCATTCCAGAGCCTGTTTGGTCACCCGTTGCTAAGATCAGACAGACTACCGACCTATCTGGGCGGCGTGTACCCGGTTAGACTTGAACGAAGGTAGAAGTTTACGATATTAAATAAAATACTTTATTACTTCAACAATATTTATTTATTGTAATCTTATACGTCTTTCGACATGTTTAGATGCCATTATCAAAAATAATATTAAAAAGTATAGGAACAGTAGAACTTGGTGACTTGATCTTGGTTATCAGTGTTTGCAGATGATTTGATGTCTTATTCCAAAACGTCCAATACAGACGAATTTAAGAGATCAATTTGCTTGAGCCGAGGAAATTAAAATTTCAAACACTGTTTCTACATTAAAAATATTTGCCGCCTTAAAATTATTTCTGTCGATGTTTTATAACGTAGAAGCAGCATTTAACCCATTCTCCTACTTTCTACTTCTGTATATTATTTACTACATTATTGAAACAAAAAGAGAATTCTACTAAACTGCTGTAATGTGAACTATAATATTTTCTTTTAATTTTATATTTTTTATTATTACTGTCAAGCAGACAAATGCCAAATATTAAATCAAATATAAACAGAAATATCCAACGTAGCATAGTGTGGACTATAGAAAAATAGTATATCTCAGAATGTTTACTACAACAGATTACAGTGCTAGTTAAGTATCTTAGGCTGGTTACTTTTAATTATTACAAGGTTGTTTTGATAATTAATGAACATTTGTAAAAGTTAAGAAAGTTGTGCACTTACCTTTCCTACAAAAACTTTAAAATGAAACCCTATTATACAGAAAAAGTTGGTTATAACTCCAAGAATCATACATTATCTGATCCAGACGAAATCTCTAGAAACTGTCAAGATGAAAGATAAAGATAATTTTTCAAAAATTAAGAGAAAAGGTGATTGAACCTGTTTGCACATAATAACTCCATCAAAAATAATTTGGACTTCATATGTAACTAAAAGGTAAATTACAAACTCAATAAGAAAGTAAAAAAAAGCTTTAAAATAGTTAAAACTGCTTGCAAAGCTCAAAAAATGTTAAAAAAACTTTCGTTTTTCAACAAAAAGTTTCCTAAATGCAGGAACACATAGAATAAAGGATAACGATAATTAAAATCATGAACACAAAGTTTAATTTATTTAAACCCACATTATTATGAATTAACTGATTAGTAAATTTAAATATTTTTTATTTATTGCTTTAACCCAGGTAGGTACATGGAAACTATGTCACTGGCAACAAATGGTACCAACAAAACTATGTACTTATTTTTCTATAACAAAGTCATATGGAAAATGTGCGCAAGAGAATATTAATCCAGCAAAATGTAATATCAAATAAATAAGAATTCAATAGGATTTAAAACAATAAACAATTACAAAATCTGCTTCTAAAAGAAAAAAAATGGACTAAATAACGTAAATGCTTTTTATTTTTGCTTCATTTTTTATTACTGACGATTGCAAAATATTTTCAATGATCTTAATGTCGTGAGACTTAAGTCGTATATTTGAATATATTTTTCTGATGTTTCTCACGAATTATAACAAATTGTGATATTTACTTTTACTTGTATGCAATTTTTTTGCAACAAATAGTCGTAAAGGATCAGCAGTATCACATTTTGCTGCATTAATATTCAGTTCTAGTAAATATTAAAATGTCTGTATTGTAAAACTTAATAACAATAATTAATAATAACAAATAGTAACAATCACTTGAACTACTTAACTAAACCTTGTACAGCAGATCCTTGGAAGGTGAAAAATATAAAACAGCTGAGCAATTCGGCTGCCTGAAATCTACTATAAGATGTAGTTTAAAGAAACAATGCATACTGTACTTGTAACAATACACTTTGTACACAAAACTTACAAAAAATGAATGCACTAGCACTAACTGTACAATTGTTAAGTTTATCTACTTTATCTAATATCTCGTTAATACCACATTTGTTTCATAATATAAAAGAGGAACACGTTTATTTTAGTCACTTTGATTACTGTGAAACATCACTAAAACGTTACCCTTTTAAGCAGCTTTCATGTTGATATGTTATTCGAGTCGTTTTTTCTATTTGTTACCACAGGAAACCTAAAGTTTTTGTTTTAAAAAAATTTATAAATAGTACAGGAAGGAAAATAAAGAAAATTAATCAACCTATTCCTGTGTGGTTGAAACTACAAGCAGCAATTGTATTTTTTCAGTGGAAATTTATAGAGGAACAAAAAAAGATACGCAGATGAACCTCGCTCTGCAAGGGATGTTTTGACTTGTTTAATTTTCCGGTCCCGCCCACAACTATGGCAGCTTTTGCCCACCTGTGATCCAGACTTAAATCCCCGAGGTTACTTTCTTTGAGTTATTTTAAAGAACAACCTTTTGCACCACAAATTTTGCTGTTGCAAATGTTGATTTAATATAATTGTCATAATTTAAAACAAAATCGTATTTCGTAGCCCACATTGTAGAAGGTATGAAATAACTTAAGAACGGTGGAACACGTGGGGTAGCCCCGACAACGTGCTGTAGTACTGAACATTTTTAATGTTTTTATTTATTTAGAGTAAAGGAAGCGTTATGCGCGCCTGGCGAAACAGAAAATTGACTCAAACGAGGCAAATCTTATAGCCATAAATAAATTTCACGTTACTTCGTCAATTTCCATTTTAAGTGTCGAAACAAATTCTTGTTGTTGCTCATCTCGTGCCAATCAAATACAGTATTTTGTTAAAAAAACTAATATAAGTATTATAATTTTAACAGTAAAATATTGCAGAATTTTCTAATAAATATTCAACCGCAAAAAAAATTGAAAGAAATGAACACGAACAATTTTTAAAACAAAATTACAGTCAACTAATTGCTTCAAAATATTTTTTTAAATCACTATTTTTAAATGTAATACAAAGCATTCACCTATTAATTTTGTAGAAAATGTCAAATGTCATCAAATCAAAATCAAAAGAATTCAGCCATTTTCGATAGATTGTTGAGAAGTTAATAATTAAAATCATATAGTTTTGACCTACTCAATTCAACTTAAAAACACATCTTGTGTTGATCTTTCATCGCATCAGCACAATATGTATTAATCGGAATGCAGAAGCTAATGAGACTGCATTATAAATGGCCTCATTTTCAACTCAAGCTCACAATTTGAAAATTAACCCCAATTAAAGATCTCTGTACACTATAATCAATCAGTATGGATAATTTACTAACTAGTAGTCTTAGTATTAAAATAGCTTATCATCGATGTTGCAAAATTGTGGTACGTATGCTTGAATATTTAGTATGCTTGGTTATCAAAAGGTAATCTCAACGACACACCAGAAAATAAAAAAAATCAGATTTTTCCTTCCTGTACATACACAACTTTGCTTTTTCTGTATTAACATAATTTTACTTTGGCTTATACTGTAAATGGCTTTACTTCGCCAATTCGAAACTTTAAATATCCTGTGGTTTATCAATATTGGTAGCTAACCGGTGTGCTCGAATACAATTTTAGTGGTTGGAGTTAAATATACAGTCGAACTTCGTCATTCTGATTTTTATTTGATGAAAATATAAAGTGATCTTTGTGACTTCAAACTAAACTTTTCAAGCGAGTAATTTTCAACGTTAAAGAAAAATGTTGCTTGGAAAATGTACTGGTTCAAACATTCTCATTTTAAATTACCAAAGTACTTAAGTTCTTTCTAGCTGATTTTATTAAAAACAAATATTTTACATAAGCAGTGCTATGAGCTGCAACCGATCCGTGCCGGTTTGAGGGAACCGCTTATTAAATTTTGAAGCAGTTTAAGAAGCGGTGGATAAAAATCGTAATGAAAATTGTTGTAAAAACTAATCGCTTTACATACAGGGTGATTCATTCATTTTTTAACAAAATGCGTTATCAGAAAGAGAAGGATACAGTGAGACATACGCATTAATTTATCTTCCTAAAATAAGAATTTTGTAGGTTTAGGAACTCTTTGTATATTGTATTAAATGTGATGAAATTTCAAAATCAGTGCAATTTTATGGTAACAGTTAGATGTATAAACCCTGCTTCTTTTTTCTTTAAATGCAATTGGTTTTTAGGTGGAGTTAAAGCAAACTTATGAAATTATTATATAAGTCCTACTACCATGACTGTCACAGCAGTTCACGCAAGCGTCTTGACACACGCTGTCTTGTAGAGAAACTTCCCCATAAAAGGTTACTATTTTTTTCTACAGAGAACCGGTTGTGGAAATTCGCAGCGCAGCACTGGATATTAAATATCAAAACAAAAACGTCATTATTAGACCATGAATTGTACTGCAGTAGGTATTAAACCATTTTGGCCAATGAATTCGATACCTGTATGAAAGCATTCAGTTTTATCTAGTTTGGTATGGCATCAAATTGCGCTAGATTAAATTAAAAAAAACTTAAAAAGTAAGTTGATTATTTTGAGGATTTAGGAAGCTCGTATCTGCTTAGATCTTCATAACAATCCTAACGACAAATTTTGAGGTCACTGTTTTGTAGTTGATAGAACACTTGATTATTATTATATAACACTCTGTATAATCTAGTTTAGTTGAAGCCAAGCAGATCATTTACACCATAATTAATTTTTCTTAGTTAAAATCGAAATATGGAAGATCTACTTCCGTTATAGATTATAACCAAGTTAAAATTTCTTACAGGTGGAATTTAATTAAGTTAATTTTGATTAGAAACGTTGTAGACTTGATAAATATTTCATTAAAAATAGCTCACTAAGTAGAAAAGGTTATACATATTAAATATAATCTTGGTTCTGTTCACATATTAAAGTTCAACTGTATTCGGAAGTAATCATTCCTAACCCCCTAACCAAAATCCAGATAACTTTCTTAGCTCAGCAGGCCGGTACCAACCAATATTATCCAACTGTAACATTTCATGTTGATGTAGGTGCCTGCTGAGTAAGAGTGTTATGTTAACTGATTCTTTTAATAACGGGCTACTACGTTTTCTGTTTACCTTTACATACACACATTCATGCATACGTACGCATACATACCTACATACAAGCATGCAGACATACAAACATAGATTTCCACAAACATACCTACACACATATGGATATGCATGTAATACATTTAATATATCCATATATACATACAGCCATACATACTTACATGTATACATACGTACACCATACATACACACACATATATCGCTACATACGTAAGTACGTACACGTACATGCATGCATACAGTACATACATACATACGTAGATGCCTACATAGTTATGTACGTAGATGCGTACATTATAGTGACAGATATGTATGTATTACTTTTGACTAGCATTCCTAGTATAATTTGAAGTATCACATGTACGGCCATGAGAAGGAGCTTCCGGAAAGCAACATATCTCTGATTAGAGTTTCGATGGGTGTTTTGCCCACAAGTCTAACAAAAAACAGCTGTTCTATAACCGCCGAACTGACAGTACGTAAACTGGGTAATCGTAAAAGCAACTTTCCAAACCTCGTAGGTTGATTAGGATATTGCGTTCTGCAATACTCTTCCAGAGCGCATTGGGATTTTTCCTGAAGAGATTCGATGTGCGATACGTCACTTAGGCCACATGCATCTGAAACAAAAACAAGCTTTTAATGTAAAAAATAGCTGTAGAGTCTTTAAATACATTAAGATCAAATCCTTGTCCGCCCCAAGGTTTACATAAACTAAGCACACGGCCCTGTTTAAGCAGGCAGGGCCCCACGAAAAACGATGGCTCAAACTTTTACAGCAAATGCTTGTAAAGGCAGACAAGCTACAGGCCGGTTCTTACCTGATTATGCTGGGTGTGGTTCCCAAATCAAATGACGACGCGGTCTAAGCCGAAAGTAAATGGTAAAAGTGACAGTTCGAGAAACTGCGAAAGCCTCAAAGAATATATGGTGGCAATAACATTACGGGTGAATTACGCACCTTCGCTACAACAAGAAGGCAGTACAGGCTCACAGTAGAGCAGCGGCAATCTGATAAAAAAGTTGCAAAGATAATTGGCCGAAAGGATCACCCGACATTAATCCTGCAGACTGGTTATGGGGATATTTAAAGATTAAAGTATCATTATTTGTTGTATCATATTGCAGAAGCATTGCTAACAGCATTCAGCGACCAAAATGGTGGGAATTTTAAATATTTGCTATAGGCATAGACTCCCATTCTATTGGCTACATTATATTTTTTTAGATAATGTTTCTATCTTTAATATTTAAAAAGTTATATCAATTTAAAGTGCAAACTGACTTTATAAATCACCTTGTACTTTTACTTATTTCAATTGTAAAAGCTATAACATTATTTTGTTTTAAACATAACATGTTAACTAACAAATGTTTTTTAAATACTTCATATTTTATATCACAAGTTCAGTATATTTCTTATTGAGAGTACTAATAATATATGTTAGGTTTTGTTGTATCCATCGATTTTATGTACAAAATGCGTATAAGAAGCTTTGTCAATGTTATTAGATAATATGTTTTATGTATAGGGCTTCGGAATTATTACACCGGTGAAAACTTAAAAATAATCATTTAATTATAATTTCTAAACAGCCATAAGCAAAAAAGCAATGAACTTTACAGTGAAAATAAATTAGTTAATCTCAGTACCAGTAGGAGGTCAATGTCATATAATCAGGTACAAAAGCATAAATGGAACTTATTAAGTACAGGAATATTAAACAGCTGCTTATTGATCTGGCACTGTTAGAAATTGTCCCCTAATGAATATTTTTATTCGGTTTTATACTTAAGAATATTTATCACTACTATTGTTTTTTTAATTCATCGTTTGTATGCATAACGCTCAGGCACACCAACATTTTTTTTGAAAAATGAATATTTCATGATTTAGGAAAGTGTACAATTGCAAAGTTATTTATTATCTAGTTAGGAAAGTACTATAAAAACGGCTAACATACAGAAATAGCGAATAGAATGAAGACGTTTAACTGTTTTTGTGAATTTCGAATTTGCAGCTATTAAAAATTAACGTTTTCAAATTTTTTAAGTAAGCCCTATTTTCACTGTCCAATACCTTTAGTAGAGAGCAATGATTTCATGAAAATGTTAAATTTAGAAATTTGATGGAAAAATATATGTTGTGGAACCTTAAGCACGCAAAATGCGTTTCTAAAAAATGTCTCCATGTGGGTGGGCGTGATGGTGGGCCTCAAAACACCCGAACCCTGGGTAAATTTTCAATACGCTTCGGAATGTGGGGGGCATATCTAATATTCAACGATAAAATAAGCTTTTAAAAAATCCAAATGCGGAAGCGGAAGTTAGACATATTTTTTGGTAGCATATATTTCAGAAATTGAGTTTTGCGAATTTGTAAGATTTTTTTCCAAACTTCTCGCTTCATTACGGCGGCTTCTATAATGTTTTGAAAATTGTAACTTCAGCGCATTATTATTCAGAAATGGCAGATTAACATAAAGTTTAGAAACTACAATAGACTTAGGGAGCAGAATGTTATCATGTACGAGACATTAAAAAAAAAATGATAAATGTGCAGTAAAAAAATTTTTAAACTTTTTGAAATTAAAAAAAAATATTTCTTAAAAACTGCCATATGATTTATTTTTTAATTTTGTACGCTAATAAAGCTAGGGATGAGGGGAAATTGTGGTTACCGTCCTAATTCCCTCATTTCTCTGTGTAGCCTTCTATTTATGATAATCAAAAATTCATTTGTTTAAAAAATGCGAAAGATAAAACATTTCAGTTAAATTATTCATAAGTGATAGAACAGGATAAGACTAACAACTTGATGTTTAGGTGCAGCAATATTTGCTATGAGTGCTAATTTTCCCCTCCCACCCTATTATTGCCCGAGGAATTTATTCTTTGGTGTCTAGTTGTTTTTTAATTCCCAGGAATTTTTTTTCCAAAAACCCAACTCGATGTTTTATTCACATAAATTCGCCTAGCGACCGTACGGCACACCGTGTACGCAACCTTGCTGTCCCCGCTAGAATGCCTTTTTTTGGTCACTGTTGGCACGTAAAACCTTGATTGTCGATACAAAAATACTTTTAAAAATACGACAAGTAATGATTTCTAGGAGTCCACGCGAAGTGCTTCCCTAATGTTTTTAATAACATCGTATTTGGACTAAAATAATAAAATTAGCATACATACTAGCGAAACGCTTGGACTTACGCCTATTTTAATTATTGGTACTGTTTTACTATCCCGAAAAAAAGACCTTGTTTATATGGCACATTGATTTATGACACCAATCTAACCCGCAAAATAAAAATAAACAAAGAAACGATTTATGAACTCTTAAATATTTCTATAATTAAATATTAGCGTTCTTCACAGACAAAGTTAATAAAAGTCAACGTAAATTCGTAACGCAGTTGCATTAGGGCACTATATACTATTTCTCATCTTCAGTAACCAAATAAAAATGTTTTAATTTAAACATGCTCACATTTTTAAATTTCATTAGTAAAAGTTGAGGAGATAATAAACACCGAAGCTTCTTCAGTCTGAAATTGTTTGACCTGTAAAATGTGCTACTCATAAATTAAATGTATAAAGCAGCCGAATGAATTTCTAACGTTCAAATATTTATGTAAGGTTCGAATAATGGATGCGCCACGTGACGTAGTTAGAGTGTTGAGCAAAGTGGAAGGGCGCCGCGTTTAGTATTTAGATTTGTTTTAATTCGGAAATGTCAAAGGTGCAAATAAGTTCATAAAGACTTAATCTTTCAAAATAGGCCGCCAATTGAGTTTGGTTACAATTGTGTGATTGTTACAATGAATTGTTATTAGTAACTAGAAAAACAAATTGAAAAGTGTGTTATAAAAAAACTTTTCATTGCGTTTTTTTTTATAGTTTGTCTAGAAGTAGACTCACTACATCGCCATTTCAAAAGTGATGGGCCAAACTTTGGGAGTGAGTTGTATCCTAAAACACATAAAAAAGTTTCCGTAGACAGGGGTCCGAAAACGCTTTCGCTTTTTTTCTAAATCTCTTTGATCTTTGTTCTGTTTAAATATTTCTTTTAAAAACGTTATTCTTCATTTAAAAGTACACAATAAGGCGTACTGTTAAAAGTCACCAATTCCAATCGTTTTTGAAACTTTTCACTTTTTATGAACAATCAAGTTGCCACGAAGGTCTCAGTGTTTCTTGAATATGTGCTACTTTTTGTAAAGTAAGTTATGCGGATCAGTCCTGCGCTGCACATGGACTTTTTGTTTGCAAATTGTTTTAAAGCAAAATAGACATAGACTCTGAAAGTAATTATTCACAATAAATTAATTACCTCAAAATTTGTTGACTTTCTACAAGAGCGCTTTTTTCTGTATTTCTGTTTGAAACAAATGTTCAAGAAGTGTAAATCCTATAGATTTAGAAAAAAATAAGTTGTAACAACCCCTTTGAAACAGCCATTATGCACTTATTAAAATTAAAAAAAAAATAAGCAAAAGAAACATAAAATGAAATAAGCAGTGGGGTCATATTCATAAATAAAGTTTCAAAATTTCAATGCAATGCAGATCCATGTTTATCGGAACTTTTTTTCTTGTTTTTTTGGGAATAATACAAGCCAAGTCCTATTATTTTCGGAACACCCTGTATATCAGGATATGGCGCATAAGTTTGAAGAAGCCATATCTGTAAATTTGAAACCAGTATTACAGATTATCAAATATGCAATGTAATGTTATCAATGTATAGTGACTTGGTAAAAACATAGCTTATATTCAGCTACATGACTGACTACCATTATCAGTAATAAACACACACCTGCTTCAACTTTGACCTGCTAACCACCGTTTCCCCCGGAAAGTGCAGGCGCTGGTTCATGATAAACAGTATTGGGGGGATACCTACAGGAACTTAATTATTCATACTTTTATTAAAAGAACAAAAATTAGAAGACAATGCATCTGCAGATGTTTGAAAAATCGCGTGTTATCTGTAATCGAAATATATAATGTATATTTAATTCAATGAATATAAGCAGGATACCCCGGCCCTATTGTTTATTTGACCAGCACGCATAAAAACCTAAAAGGTTACATTTTAATTTGAGTTTGAAAGTCGTAAACTATAAAGGGTGAGTCAAAATTTGCTCACAATGATTTAAGGATGAAATGAAATGAAAGTAAAGAAAACTAAAATATTTCGTTTTCGGTTAAATAAAAAATAAAAATGTTGCAATCGTATTCTTTGAATCAAAAGGTTGTTAGAATTTGCATTGTTATAGCAACTTATTTTCGATGCTATTTGTTATGATTTGTAGCCTTTCCAAAATGGTAAAAGAATATTAAAATAGAGAATTTGTTGATATGGTAATAGTATCTTTTACGTAAATTATTAAATAGTGCAAACATTTTTATTGCAAGATTGTGACGGAAATATGTTTTAGACCACCAGCAGTGCCGGATTACCAAATAGGCAGAGTAGGCACCAGCCCATGGGCCCCACGCCTTTTAGGTGCCCCGCGGTCCGGGATTAAATTAATATTAATTTGATCTTAAAAGAAAATTACAAATTACATACTGACTGAAACAAATAATTTTATTTTTTAAAATACTCTATTGCGTTACAAGCGTTTTTATAACTAATGGCCATTATGGCCACTGAATACGACGTCTTGGAAAAGGTAGACTTCCTATAGATATCTTGAAAGATTTTACCACAAAAAATTGAGGAAAGTGAATATTTAAAGCTTTGTTAGTTTATTAAAATTAAAATTTTTTAAATTTTTGTTTAATAATAGTGTGCAATATTGTTTAATAATATTTAATAATTTTTGTTTAATAATATAATATGTTAATTTGTTTAATAACATTAATAATTGTTAACGTTTGTTTTTGTGTAATAAAATTGGTTTATTAAAATTGTTGGTTGGTAAAATTAAAAACCTATTAGGACATAATTTGCGAGGGAGGCCCCGAGATTTGCACTGCCTAGGGGCCTCCACAGGGTTTAATCCGGCACTGACCACCAGGTAATCAAAAAGTGGTTTTTAAAACGCATGTCTTTTGAATGGGTGGGTGTTTGGTTACGTTTGTTCGTTACGTCATGCTGAAGCTGATTTTCTCCCTAACTCCCTAGAATTGAAACGGTCACTGCTACGATGATTTTAAAATTTTGACTTCAACGCCTTATTATTTAAAAACGACTTGCTAGAGCGGCATAAATTTTATTTATTGTATTAGCCCTAGTGGGACCATAGGAATGTTTGAAAACATGAAAACTGCGAACGAAAAAGTTTTGAAATTTTAGAAAATTTGAAAAAATGTTTCTCATAAATTGGTCACACGGTCTTTTAACATTGTAGACCAGCGGTTTTTAACCTTTTTGCGTGGCGTACCACCAAAAACTTTTTATAATTTTAGGTACCACCTAACTAAAATACCTATCTAGGTAATTTAAATAATTGCAATTTATGTGCAACTGAATCTTTTACCAAGAGATAAAATAATAAAAAAATTTTATATCAATATATTGATATATTTTCGAGTTTTCTTTTTTCGATTTTAGTTGTTTTTTTGTTTGGTTTATTTTATGTGGTGTTGATTTTATGTCTTATTTAGCGTACCACCGGAAATAATGATATGTACCACCAGTGGTACATGTACCACAGGTTGAAAACCGCTGTTGTAGACTCATAGAGCTAGAGATGGGCTACAATTTATTGTGTTTTCAATGTTATAATTATTTTGTGGGGGTCCTCGTGTCTTGTATGGTGCTTAAAGTGGTACAGGACAGTAAAGACCTTCAGCTTGACGTGGACTTTGAACCACGAAAGTGCATGCATCTCCAGAGAAGATTTTGCTAGCCCAAGCTCTGATGTTGAAGTAGTGAAAGCCCGTTAACCCTCAAGGAGGTTTCTATTAGATATAAGCAACAAAACTGTTCGGTGTTACTTCGCCCCTTAATCTAACGTTGGGTGATTGGGTGAGATCTCAGCACATAGACCACCACAATATCGTTGATCATTACTCATAATAGAATAAAAATATTAATTTTTAGATATTGTTTTAGGGTCTTCTCTGTTTTTCCAGTTTGTAAGCTAATCTCAAGCAATATTTTTCTAAGACATCAAAAATTGATATTTTTGTCACGAAACATTTGTCGGTTTTAAATACAGTAGCTGCTCGGGGCTTATTGCTGTACGCTTCAGCTGCAGTGGTAGAAGTGGTGCCATCCTATAGTTACTGTTGGCGCTAAAACGTTGATATAATAATACTTTCAAAAATATAATAAGTAGTAACTTATTCTTCTTCTTTTTCTGCTCCGGACACTTATTTATGTTCTTTAATTACCATCCAGGCTGTCGGCATTGTCAGACCAGCTTTTCCTCGGTCGTTCTGTGCTCCTTCTGCCTACTGAAGATAGGCCTCCTGCCTTTTTACTTTCCCATACTTCTCTACTGAAGTAAAGAAAATTATGATTTACTGCAAATTTTTGAATTTCAGATTTTAACGGAAATACGTGTTTTGGGGCCCAAGAAACATGTCTGTCTGTGGGTGGGTGGGTGTGTTCGTTCCCCTATAATCGTCGGAACCTTTTGACCGATTTTTATGATTTGGTGTGTGGAAGTTTTTTAGTTGCAGGTAGTGAGCTGTGAGGTTTTTAACGGGAACCGGAAACAGAAATTAGACATGTTTTTTTATCTCGATGTTTTTGTAAGAAGGTTTTTGAAATTTTGAAAACAAAATTGTAGTGCATCTAAAGAAAACTCAAATATTCTTTTCCGAATGCCGTATCTTTAAAACGAAGGTCGCTACGAATTTCTGAAAATTTTGTCTTTAATGCCCGGTTACCAAAACCAAAAGATCCAATCGTTACAATTTGTCATATTATTTAATAGCTTTTAAAAAGTATAATCAAGGGATGTAAAAATATTTATGGAAATATGAAAATTGTAAAATTCTAGCTGCTCCAAATTTTGGACCTATTCAAAAAATTGTTCCTCAAAAACTGCCAACACCATTTTTTATAGCTTTCTGGGCAGAGCTTTTGAAACGATTGATAGGCAATCTCTTATAAATTACGGAATAGCAAGACAGTTTTAAAATGCTTACAATGTTAAACAGTTAAACTTCAAAATGATACCTCCCGGGAAATATTTATTATTTTGGTGTGCCCCAGGGAAGTCTACTGGGGCCACTATTATTTATTACACACATCACTCATATACACCTATCTCTACAGAAATTAAATAGTGCTTTTTTTCTGATGATGCATTGGTCCATAAGACCGGTGGTAGTGCGAAAGAATCTATAAATAATATAAATGACTACTTAAAAAACGTGTATGTGTGGTTACATCCAAACAAGTTAAAATTAAACAATTAAAAAACTAAATTTATGTTCATCGCTTCTAAGGTAAATATTCGAAAACGCCGAGAAGATTTAAAGGCTATTGTTAGTGATTGAAGGATCGAACATGGTATTGGTTACCGCTATTAAATAGCTTGGTATTATAATCGACAACATATTACAATTTGACGTCCATTGTGACTGTTTGCAAAAAAAATTAGTTTTTTAAATAGAGTAGGAGGGTACCTCTCAACATGGTCTAGACTCATTGTTTATAACGTCATAATAGCTCCATATTTTCAATATTTTTGTATCATTTTCATATCCCTAAACGAACATCAGTTAAAAAAATTACAGCTGCTACAAAACCGTGCCATGAGAATTATCCTTCGTTGTAACATATACGCTCCTATCACTCAAATGTTAGGAATATCGAATTGGTTAAATATTGAAGGGTTTGCAATTTTTAATGTCATGATTTTCATTTTTAAAGTAAACAATGGCCTTCTGCCTAATTACTTAACTCGATTTTTACGCAATAATAATAAAGTTCATACGTACAACACTAGAATTAATAATGAGTTTAGAGTAGTACCTACAAATAAAATGATTACTAAAGAAACTGCTTTTAGTGAAGAATTGGTGTTATTTAATAAAATTACCGATTCTATAGAAAATGCAAAAACATTAAGTTCGTTTAAATGTAAGTACATTAAACATCGTTCGCGCTAGTTTTGCAAAATTATTTAACGCTTTGTATTTTTATAATGTACGCCTATTATTGTTATCATGATAAATTCATTATAAATTGTTAGTACATATTGATAATGAAAAAGTTGTGACTTGTGATTTACTTGTGATATTTTTGTGATGGTTTTAAGATCCTTCATTATTCCTTGAACATTTTGAATTTTATGATGTGACATTATTGTAATGATTTGTCTTGGATTGTACTGTACTTACTTGAAATGTTAATATTTCGTGTGGTATTTGTATCATTGTTTGCTTTTTTGTTTTAAATATGTTGTAGAATAGCTGACAGCTGAATGAATACACTTCTTTCTTTCATTCTATCTCTTATATACTGGTCTCGGCTATCTCACTTTAGCTCTATCATATCATCGACAATGAAAAATAAAAATTTGAAGGAAAATGCACAATTGACAATGCTTTTTTTCAGTGACTGTCCGTGGGTTCAAGATTCGGGTAGGCAAAGACAAATGCAAAAATAATTTTAACACTTATAATAAATAATAGTATTCTAAATAAAATAAAATTAAAAATTAAAAATTTTTTATTTCGAAAATTAAACTCGTTATCCTTATCAAGTAGCAATAAACAACAAAACATATAAATAAATATTTCGAACATAATATAGTATTCGATGAATTGACCTTCTTTACAATATAGGTACAGAAAAAATTTATTTTCTGTATACAAGGTTGATTCCACGTTCTTTCAAAACTGTAAAAGCAGTGCAAATAGTCGATTATATTGCCACTTATTACTTTGTTAAAGTTTCAAATTTAGTTCTATTTGTTTTTCGAGGAATATGGCTGTTGGAAAAAATGTTGCTCATCTACTGTACGCGCCAGGTTTTAAAAATTTCTATGAGGCCAAAAACTTAAATGTTCTGCAGTAGTATCTGTTGAGGGGGGGGGGGAAGTTAAAAAATGCAGAAATTTTTTAACTTATATATACAATTTCTGGGGATATGTTTTGCCGCAAAAACCGCAGAATTCATAGTATACTACAAATGGAAATATGTGACAGTCAAATCAAACCTCCCAGAAGCGCTTGACTTGGGCCAGCGGGTGGTCTAGTGGTTAAAGTCCCAGGCTTTGAAACTTGACTTCCAACGGGAGTAGGTTCGAGTCCTCTGCCCGTCGGAAAATTTTCTGAATAAGTTAAATCCGGCGTGTCCATGGATGGTGTGTGTGGTGTGTATGTTGAGTTGCATGTCTTTCAGGGGTGGGGAATGTTAGACCGGTGTATAGCGCAAGTCCGCTGAGCCCGGTTAAGGGACGGGATGGGAATCATGAAGTCGTGCTCACGCACGGCCTCATGATTCTTAAAAAAAAAGAAGCGCTTGACTAAATAGAGAAAACATATTCTTATCACTATGTAGGGTGTTCTAAAAAAGTCTGGCATAATTCATACATTGTAAATTACTCGCTACAAATAAGACGAAGTCTGAATAAACCTACAATGCTTCGTTTTCGAACTTTGAACCTTTAAAGGTGGCTCTTAAAGCTGCTTTGTACCACTACTTTTCTCTAAATATCCTTTTTGTATAAAAACATCTTATTGTTGTTGAATGTTACGAAGTTCAATGGTTTCTATGTGTATATTTCGATTTTTCTGAAAAATGGAGTTGGTACCTATGAAAGGATGAGTAGTGATCCTTTAAGTTGCGTGAATACTTTTACATAAATTATGCATAAAGTATGCATTAATTCCTCCCATAAAACAAAATAGTAAATTTTAAATTATCAACTAAAAAAGCAGTTAGCACTCATACAATCCACTTTTTCATAAAAATTGAATTATCCTCTAAAAGTCTTGGATTTAGCAACCTTCAAAAAGAGTACCTTTTTGGTGTGTTTTAGTTCAATACATAAGATACCTTATAAAAAATTATAAAAAATAGTAAGAAGAGTATTCAGAGGAAAGTACTAGTGCCCCCATTTGAGCCCCCTTTACAGAAAAAATACTGCAAAACATAGAGCTTTGATAAGTATAATTTCATGCTCATTGTTCATTTTAGACATGATGGCTTTTTCCATATTAAGAAAAAAAGCAGTTTTAAGCCCCATCGTTAGAGGTTCATATCTCGATAACGGAGCATTTTAGCGCCCATATTTATTAAAGTTTTTCCTTTCATTTTTCGGTCAGGAATCTGCTGTATGAATTATGCCAGATTATTTCTGCACTACCTGTATTTTGAAATTGTTGTTTTTTAAGGGTCTTAAATTATAAATATTCAAAATAAATATGACAAAAAAAAATAAATTTTAAATTATTTCATGATATCTACCCATAACAGCACCAGTTTATGTAAGAAATAAATTAAATTCTTTCACAACATTACATCAATGTTATTTCTATGAGGTACGGCCCCCATAGAAGTAACATTAGCTAGTGTATAGTAACTAGAACAAAATCCATCGTATATAATTTTTTAACGACATACATCCAAGTCTTCAGTACTGGTTTACTATTTCACGAGATTTGGATTACATGTCACAAGAAAAGAAATTTTTTAGGATACTAAACAATCTTAAAACTGCCAGAGTTTAATTAAGAATTTCTCGCCTTGCCTTGACAATGCAAGATAAGACATTTTTGATAGCAGCTAATTGCACATTTCTGGCTGTAATATTTAAAACCGCTTAAATTAATTATTTATTGATGGAAAAGCATATTTATGAAGTAAGGTACTGAATGTCTACAGAAGAAAATCATTATAATTATGATTTTTCGGTCAGGGGTATAGATATCTACCCTATAAATGTCACAGCAACTTTAATTAAGAGTTAATATTGTACATCACGCTGCTGCATATCTTTTCTTCTTATGAAATAAGAATTTTCAAAAACTCGAGTAACTTTTCCTAGAAACCTACCAAATAGAATTTATTAAGCTTAATGCGAAGTGCTTGTTAGATCTTCCTTTCAACACACTTTTCTTGAACAGCTCTAGAGAACAACTGTTGGCACCGAAATACTCATAACTTGAATTAATAAAACATTGTTATGTAAATTTGGATTCAGTTGGTTTTAATGGCAATACTGCTAATTAAAACTTCCTGATATAAAGCATCTGCATCAAACTTTTATTGTCGGCGTGATCATAAAGAACTTCACAACTCTTTTATAAGTAGACAAACATTAACAGACAAATTAAATTACATAGAAGTTCTGAACATTGCTATATAGTCGCAATTTAAATGTATTCGGTGGCTTTGGTTATTAAAGCGAATTTCCTTTTGCTTTCGTATTCCTTAATGTGGAAAAGTATGTACGGCCATGCTAAATATGCTACAGGGAGTCCAGCTGAAGATTTATTTATTTATTCAAATAATATGTTGTGAAAAGATAATTAGTTTTTCTAAGGAATTTGCTCCTGTAAAACTCAAAAAAACCTTCGGTTGACACCCATTACTCAAAAAAAAAGATTGGCAAATTAATATTATGTCAAGATTGTAAAAAGTTGGGTGCTACAGTATGATTTATTTTAAATCAAAAGCTACAAAAATTAGCTGAAACATCAAAAATAGTTTTTTTTAATTGCTACCTGTGTGCTTGTAACGTATGAAAAGCTTCGATTTTAATACAATTTGGAACTCAGGTATAAAAAATATTCCTAAGTACGTGTAGAAAATTCACTGGCATTTCCATTGGCTTATTTTAAGACAAAAAGTTGCTGTCAATATGTTTCTGCAAGTCCTTCGTTTTGAAATACAGGGTGATGAAGTTGTGAGAAAAAAAATCGTACCTTTTGATAATTTTGAAAACCTGTTAGAATATTAATTTCTAATTTGGCGTGCGCACATGCAGCGCCAAGGACTGTTTTTGTGTGTTAGTGAAACATTTTTCAATTTACTAGTGGCGTGTGTATGAGTTGCCTTTGCACGATTGGATATGAAAAAGGATACGCCACTGCATTTTTGTTCAGTTTTGACAATTTTTTGAATTCCTTCATTAAAACTCTACAAAAAATACTTCTTGCGTTTTTTCGTTACAATGGGCACGTTTTCGATAAAAATCAAACAAATGAAACAAGATGCTAGCAAAAGTTTTTTTGCTTCTATTAATTTAAGACATTTTTAGTAGTCAAATTACAACTTTATGATCAAGATATTTGAAACATTGTTTTTATAATTTATTTCTTGTAAAACTTGAACGTTTTCAGTTTTGAAACTTAAATACTTTCATTTTTTTCTCATGGCAACCTACACAAACGCCGAAATGGCTAATATTGTTTAGGTATACGGTCTTGCAGATGGAAATTGCTATGAAGCTAGAGGTATTTACATTGAAAGATTGTCAAATCATCAAACTCCTAATTATCAGACCTTCAGAAACGTTTTTCAACGCTTCATAGATTCAGCATCTTTTACGAAAGGTCCAGTTGGAGGAAGGCCATTAATAACTAGAACCCCTGAATTAAAAGAAGCCGTTCTGAATGAGATTGGAGAAGACCCACACACAAGTACAAGAAAAAATTCTGCTAATCTTGGCGTAGGTTATAAATTAGTTTGAACTCTTCTTAAAGATCAACAGTTATATCCGTACCACATACGCGGGCATGCATTGTTGTCTCAAGATTTTCCTCCACGTTTAAGGTTTTGTCAGTGGATACTACAGAAAATTGCAGAAAATCGTCAAATCGTTGCTGAATGCTTTTTACTGATAAGGCTAATTTTTCGAAGAACGCTATAATGAGTTTCCGCATTAATCATATTTGGTGTATCGAAAACACGCACGCAATAATTGAGTATCGGTTTCAGCAGCATTTTTTTTTTGAAAGTATGAGTGGGTATTTTTGTATATTTTTTGATTGGTCCACACTTTCTTCCAAGGACTGTGAACGGTACTGTATATCGAAATTTCCTGAAACACTTTTTATTACCTGATCTGCTTGTTCCACTTGCACTGAGGGAACGAATGTGGTTTATGCACGATGGTGCCCCACCGCATTTTGGTTTAACAGATCGTGAATTATTAAACGCACGGTTTAACAACCGATTGATTGGTCGGGGCGCTCAAATACCAAATCAACTTTGGCCCCCCATATCTCCCGATTTAAATCCTTTGGATTTTTTCTTATGGGGTCACCTATAGCGTGGAAATCCAAAAGAGGAACAACTTAGAGAAAGCGTCATATCTGGCTGTCTAACGAAACGTAACACACCAGGTATTTTTGAGTGTGCACGTAATTTTATGAGACGAAGAGCTGAGGCGTGCATCATGTCTGAAGGTAGACATTCCGAGCAGCTTCTTTAATTTTTTATTTACATGTCTCCGCAAAACTCTGTTTTCTCTTAATTTAAATGTAATTATTGTTTCAATAAACAAGAGAGTTGTTTGATTTTTATCGAAAATGGACCATTGTAGCAAAAAACGCGAGAGGCATGTTTTGTAGAGTTTTAATCTGGGAATTCAAAATAATTGTCAAAACTGAATAAAAATGCAGTGGCGTTTCTTCTTTCATATTCAATCGTGCAAAGGCGACTCATACGCACGTCACTGGTGAATTGAAAAATGTTTTACCAACACAAAAAAAGCAGTCCTTGGCGCTGCATGTGCGCACACAAAGTAGAAAGTAATATACCAACGGGTTTTCAAAATTTACAATTTTTTTCTCTCAGCTTCATCACCCTGTATTTCGAAAACGAAAAACTTGCGGGCGCATGTTGATAGAAACTGTTTGTCTTAAGCTAAGCTAAGGGAAATGGCAGTGAATTTTGCACACGTATTTAGGAAACGCCATGTATCCTGGAAAACAACGTTTCGGCACCGGAAATGCTAATTGGACATGTTTTTTTATATAATTGTTTTCAGGAGAACAATTTATAAGTTTCAAAGTGGAGACCGGCAATGAGTTAACGAAATTTTGGCTTCAACGTTCGTTTATTCAAAAAATTAGTGATGGTTCAACATTTTTGGACACGTTTAAAAACTTTTTCTCAAAAACTATTAATACGATTCGGTTTGAAGTTTTTATGCTAACAAAGCTGAGAATGGGCTCTCAATTGTTTTCTGTTCCGATCCTCTAAATTGTCCGTGACGACCTCTATGCCTTTTTGAAATTAGTTCTTTTAGATTTAATAAATGGGTTAATAGAAATCCCTGTTTAAACTTAATTGCTCACTACTAACAGTAGAATAGATTCTTTCTTTAGGGGAGCTGTTTTTCGGCATTGCCAGAATTTTTGCTTTGGTCATTTTTACTTTCCTTTACCTTTCAGTTGCACTGTTTTATTGAGTATAAATAAAATACTTTGTCTTTCAACAATATTTATTTATTTTAACCTTATAGGTATTTCGACATGTTTACATGCCGTTTTCAAAGGTTATATTAGAAAGTAAACAGTTAGTGTTGTTATAGCAACAATAGAACTTGCTGACTTGATCTCGGTAATCGTCTTCAAATGACTTGATTTCTTATTCCAAAATGTTCAATAGATGTGAATTTAAGAGATCAATTTGCTCTTTCATAAACGGTATAGTTTTTAATTGTTTGTAAATTTTAAAAGCTTTTAGTATATTTAATTTACGTTTATCATCACAAAAGTGTAAACATATTACAGTGTTATTGGATGTCATTAAATCATTGCGTTCTAGTAAGTGTTTAGCGTAGTTGGATTTATGTGGGTGTTTGTACTTGTAACAACTCACGTCTTCTTTATACCTAATATCGAAATTTCTAGTTGTCTGGCCTATATAAACCGAATTACAATGTGAACAATTTAATTTATATAGGCCAGACAATTAAAATTTTGATATTAGGTCTAAAGAACACGTACGTTGTTACTAAAACCACTCAAATTTTGACTGAAAACTTTTCTCTTTGGTTTTTCATTTTACTTAGTCCCAAGGAATCTTTTCCTAAAAAATTAAGTTTTCTCGAGAAAAGTTTTAGTTTGTACTTATACAGGGTATAAACTTTAATTCTGCTAACCATTGGGATCTCGGAAACGGTAAGAGATAGAAGGTCCCTTAAATGAGGAATAAGTTGGTTATTGAGGGGACCACTTTAAGACCAATTTCAAGAGATTTGAAAAATTCATAGCTTGCTAGATACAGGCAAAAAACTAAAAATTAACGTTTTTCTGTTGTTGTATCTAAAACAGATGTTTAAACTAATTTAAAAACGTATTTCTTAAAGTTGGCCATGGAACACAAAGGTGCTTTTTAACACGAAAACAAAAGACGATCTCTTTATCATTACTGATTTTAATATACATTTAAATTGTGATATTTTAGAAATAAAAAAAAAAGTGCTCATTTTGAGCGTTTGATTAGAGCTTTTCTATTCAACATTTTTTGATAGTTTTTGTTGCTATTGTTCTTTTTGTGCTTTGCTATTTTTTATTTCTGTTGTCAATTGATCATTTAGTTTATGTTTTGGATACTTTCCCGGTACATAATTCACTAATTTTGTTTTCCATAGCTTACTCTTATCCAATCATAATCATAATGTTGTTGATAATGTTATTGTTTGTGATTATTCTAAATATCAGTAATATTATTAATTCTTGTGGATAATTGATAAAGTGTTGGTGGTAGGCTTCCTTAATATTCAACACTGTATTAACTATCTGTTTTGTTTGTCTGTGACATATTCACTACTTAAATGTGTATAACAATCAGTAATGGAACGAGATCGTCTGTTGTTCTTGTGACAAAACACACTCTATGGTATTCCATGAGCAACTTTAATAAATGATTTTTTAATTATTTTAAACATCAGTTTCAGTTATTTTACAGGATTGTCACATATCGTTAAAGATAGAATAAAAAATGCTTTCAAAAATGTAAAAATTTGATGTAGTGGCCATAAAACAATTCTATCATTGGAAAAATGAATTGTTAAAGTTTATAAATAAATAAGCTTGGAGCAAAGGAAGATAACTTTAATTTTTAGTATTTCGCTTATATCTAATAAGACAGGAATTTTTGAAATTTAAAAAATGGCAATAAACGGGTCTCCTAAATGGGCAACTTTTTCCTGTGTTAACTTACCTTCTATCTCCTACCGTTTCCGAGATCTCAATGGTGAGCAGCATTAAAGTTTACACCCTGTATATTTGAAATTCCCGGTAACACCTTAGCGCACAACCTGTTTATTTTACATCTCTCTGTAAACTTCTGAAAAAGATGCCGTAGTCTAAAGCATATAGTTTAACGGCACATGACATAATTACACAGACCAAGCTATTACTAAAACGACACGGCCTCCGTACTTCAGCACTCTGTCTGTTTATAGCCAGGAATTGAAACAAATCAAATATTCTTAAAAAGTTTAGTATTATTTTTATACATGAAAGCTTTGTGAAGTATTTATACTAGTTTAGAATCATGTAGTATGTTTATATTCGTATAATGTAACTATGTCGATGGTGCAATCTTATACTTTCTGAAGGACCGCAAAACGTTGGTACAAAAATACTTTTGAAGGTATTATAAGTAACAATTTCTAAAATATAGAAAGCTCAGGCTGAGTGCATCATCGCACGGTGTTTTGTTATTGCGAATACTTGTAAATAAATCCGTTATACGGTAACGATTCATTAGGAGTTAAGTTTATCGTCATGTGCTCAATTATTTTATAGGTTTTATTTTAAGTTTGATCATTCGGCAGAAATCATAAAATTAATGTTTCTGAAGGTTTCAAAAACTCTTAGAGCAACGTTGAACTTTTACAGTACTTTGAATAACTTACAATAATAGTTTCGTTCAAATTGCTTGTGTTGGTTAGTTTGGAATTTCTAATTTTTCCATAGATACCGTTTTGGGAGGCAAGGAGGAACGGTTACTTCTCCAGAAAAAAATCTACAAGTATATCAAAAATTGAAAAAAAAAAATATGCCAAGTTATGATTACATGCAAATTTTTGAATTTCAGATTTTAACGGAAAACGCGCTTTGGGGCCCAAGGTACCCGAAAAAGTGGTTTTTAAAAAATTGCTGTCTGTGGGTGGGTGCGTTTGTTCCCATATGTCTCCGGAACCCCTTGACCGATTTTTATAAGATTTGGTGTGTGGACGTTTTTTAGTTGCAGGTAGTTCTTTGTAAGGTCGTTAATCGGAACCGGAAACGGAAATTAGACCTGTTTTTTTGGTAAAGATTATTTTCTAAGCACTATTTTTCAAATTTTGAATACATGGCGTTGTAGTGCATCTAAAGACAAATCAATTGCTTTTTTTTTCAAATGATGTATCTTTAAAACGAGGGCCGTTACAAATTTTTGAAAATTTTAACTTTAATGCCCGATTACTCAAAAACAAAATATCCAATCAATACAAATTGTCATATTATTTGATAGCCCTTAATAAGCATAATCAAGTGATATAACTATATTTATGGAAATATAAAAATTGTAAATATACTAACGGCTCAAAATTTTGGACATTTTCAAAAAATTCTTTCCCAAAAACTGCTCACACCATTTTTAAAACTTTCTGAGCCGATAAAGCTTGCTATGAACTACAAATTTATTTTTTACCAATCTCCAAAATTTTACTCTGACTCTTGAAAATTTTGAAAATGATAGTTTTTTTACTCAAAAGCGCAAACGCCGATCGTAATAAACTTTTATCACTTCGATAGACTATTTGATGTACTTTATTAGGATCAGCAAGAATTTTCATCTATTTCAAAAATTCAGGGAAAAACGATACTTTTTAGTATCAACAACGTGTTTTCTGGTAGTTACTTAATTTTAACTACGCCGATCAATTAGATCTAATAAAAAAAATATTTTCATTCCTTGCATATTGTTGATAACTCTATAAATAAAGTTGTTATAACCATTTTTGACCCGATTTCGTGAGCGCATTTTTACATATTCAGCGCTTGTACGTAGTAGGCATGCGCGCCGCGCGGTATGTAACCAACGCCTTGTGTCTGAAGCGGGCGGGGCGGCTTGTACCGGTTGGATATGACTAGACATAAGTTTCAATCACTTCTTGACGCGAGAATATTTGAAGCGTAAAAAGTATGGGAAAGTACCAGCGACCTGTTTCGTCCATTTTTAGCTGTTATCCCACTGTTAAATTCTCGTACTTATTTTTGCAAAAAAATTTATAAAAATAAATACGAGAGTTTCAATAGTGGGATACCGGCTGTATAGTGTCCGAAATTCTCATGTTGAGCAAAATTAAAGTGGACAGCCTGTACAGCAGTTTGAACATCTATGTTTTTGTACTTGTAATATTCTTTCTTAATTGCTCTTGGCATGAAATTTGTTGTAGCGGCTAAGCTAAATCTTTCAATTTTATTATTTGTATAAAAAAATTAAAGCAACCCTTATGTATTGGTAAACGAATTAAAACAGTCGAGTAATTTCGTCCGTTTGCCATAAAATTGCGAAACACTTTTACCTGCAAACATAAACTCAATTGTAAGAAGTTTCAAGATTGTTTTTAACTAATCCACTTTCTCCTGAGAGGCATTACCTTTTGACTTTTATTTCAAACAAGCACATTCTTCTTAATTTTTTATTCTTGTTATGATGGTTTCTAAGTATCCGTTGACTAGCCCCACATGATAATTTATTCGTTTCTCTAATACCAAACTACCGGTAGTTAACTCTGACCACTAAGACCCAAATTTTGGTTTTGTTAGAATACACATATTTTTCTTATAATTGCTAGGTCTACTAGCAGTGGTGGTGTAGTTGATTTTATATTCAAATTAGTGTTTACATTTTGACCAACGTACTATACAAGCAATTCGTTAAATATGATAATCTGACCAGACGATGGAAGCTGTACAATATTGCAAGTTCTAGATATTTTTGTACTATCGTTCTAAACTGTTTAATTTGACCTACATTATTTATTTATTTGTATGTGGATATACTCATTTTATATTGATTTATTAAATTTTTATGTCGGTCGTTATTCTGTATGTTTAATTTTCTGTGTGATAGTTGGTGCACTGGTTCGTCTGATTTTTGAAAATTTAAATAACCAAAAAAATGCATTTTAATTAAAACTTACTTCTACACCCTACAAATTTGCATAGATACAAGCCACCCAAAAATATAATTTTACGTAATACATGCGAAACGACCGAGGAAACGACATTTTTAGAGATCATTAGAAGACGTCGGTTGACGCCCCCTTTTTGAATGACACTGTCTAATGCACATCTTACCGCATCACAATTATTGAGCAAGAGCAATCAATTAAAGCCAAGTGTTACTAAGAGTTGGTCGTGTAATGACTAATGAGTAATGCAGCGTACTTAATTGTTGAAAAACAGCAGCTGTGTGACAATAATATTAATACACTTGCAAAATTACGTAATCATCCTTTAGAAATGAGTTAAAATTAAAGATTATATCAACAGGGCAGCCGGACTATTTAAAATTTAACAGACGTGCATCTCGACTACTTTTGATTTTCATGAAAAAAATTAATATTATGCCTGTGGAGTTTACTTTAACATCATGAACCGAGATTTAAAGTTACTTCTTTTATTTCTTTGATTTCTCTTACTAAACGAATGTAGACAACGAGTAAAAGATCTATCTTCTAAGTTTACCACGAATTATTAAAATTGACTAGAATTCTAAAGAACTAAAAATATTTATTTCAAATAGTTCAGATAAACTAGAGTGGGCTACTTTATATATTTTATTTTTATTTAGAAAAAAAAACACTGTAAATGAATCTCAGGTAGTATAATAAATTTTCGTGACACATTCTCGTCGTTTTCAAAATGAAAAAATATTCTTATAGGTGCAAGCGTACAAGTTTAGGGTTACCCTATATCATGTTTATATTTTTATGAAATAAAATTTTCTACGTCAAAAGATATTTCTTGGCGCCAACAATTTATTTTTTGAAGTCAACAATAATTTTTAACGTCATTAATTGGTTTTTTGATGTAAAAAATTATTTTCAGACGTCTAAAATTTATGTTTTCACAATAAAAATTAATTTTGTGACGTCAAAACTTAATTTTTGATATCTGCAAATTACTTTTCAAATGTAGAAATTAATAAATGGGCAAAACAGGTCGCTGGTACTTTCCCATACGTTTTTCGTTTTAAATATCCTTGCGTCAAGAAGTGATTGAAATTTACCTCCAGTCATCTCCAGCCGGTACAAGTCGCCCGCTCCAAACACAAGGCATTGATTCGGCTCCGCGCGGCGCGGTTACGTAAATGCGCTAGATAGATATTGCGCTCACAACTTCGGATCAAAAATGGTTGTAACAATTTTATTGACAGAGTTATCAAAAATATGCAAAAAATGAAAAATATGATTTTTTTATTAGAGCCAATTGATTGATAGGCCGTAAGTATCAACTAAGTTTCGGAAAACGCGTTGTTGATAATAAAAAGTATTTTTTTTTGTTGATTTTTAATATGGTTGAACAACATTGTAAATTGTAATAAACTACTTCAAATCATCTATTAAACTATTTGAAGTTTATAACGATTGGCGTTTGCGTTTCTGAATACAAAATTATTAAATTTCAAGTTTTTCAAAAATTCGTGGAGGCGTCAGAGTAAAATTTGGGAGATTAATTAAAAACAAATTTGTAGTTTACTACAAGCTCTATCGCCTCGGAAAGTTAAAAAAAAGGATGTGGGCAGTTTCTGAAGAATATTTTTTTGAAAATGTCCAAAATTTGAAAGCTAGAATTTTTGCAATTTTCATATTTTGAAAAATATTTTCGCATGACTTGATTGTACTTATTGAAAGCTATTAAATAACTTGTCAATTTGTATTGATTCGATATTTTGTTTTAGAGTAATTTGAGTGAGTTGAAAGTCAAAATGTTCTAAAATTTGTAGCAGCCTTCATTTCGAAGATATAACATTCGAGAAAAAACGTTTGATTTGCCTTTAGACGCACTACAACTCTGTATTCAAAATTTCAAAACAATTTGTTTACAAAAAATTATATACCTACCAAACAACATGTTTAATTTCCGGTTCCGGTTAAAACCTTAAAAATAACTACCTGAAACTAAAACATTTCCAAATATCAAATTTTGTAAAAATCGATCAAGGGGTTCCGGAGATACATGGAAACGAACGCACCCACCCACCCACATTTAACTTTCCTTACTGCAGTAGAATTATGGAAAAGTAAAAAACTATTAGTAAATAAAACTGAGTTTTTGGGGTTTGTAAATAACTATTTGGCGCAGAAAAATACTAACGACGCCAAAAATATTTCTTGGCGTCAATGATTTATTTTCTGAAGTCAAACTTAATTAATGACGCAATTTATTGCTTTTTTCATGTCAATACTTGGCTTTTGACATCCAACAATTATTTTCAGATACCTAAAGTTTATTTTTTGACGGAAAAAATTTGATTTTGTGACGTCAAAAATTAATTTTTGTTATCTGCAAATTATTTTTTTATTGTAGAAATTTCAAAAAACTATTTAAATATTAATAAATAAAACGGATTGTTTTACGTCAATAAATAAATTTTTAAAGCCATAAATGTTGTTTTTTAGCATCATAAAATGATTTTTTTCCCGTAAAAAAATTATTACATCAAAAAATATATCTTGACGTTAATAATTTAAAATCTAAAGTCTATTGTTTGACATTATTAATTGGGTTTTGTAATGTTAAAAAATGTCTTTTTGTCGCTAATAAATGTATTTATCATTTTCTGACGTCAACAAAAGACGTGTGAAAATAATTAAATGATAGTTTAGGAATAATTTTTTAGCTCTTATATTATTTTGTTTTAAAATGCGTAAACGGCTACAAGATTTAATAGATACATAATTTTATCCGTAATTCGATGATTTGTAGACATCACAACAATTTTCTTGATGTCAAAAATTAATTTCCGTCTGGAATTCAATTTGTGATATTATTTAGCTACTTGAGTGAAATATAATAAAGTTTTCCATATTTCAGGATAGAAAGTAAAACGGCATTCCAGAACTATAGGCGTCTGTTGAACTTTCAAATAAGCTAGGAATCAGAGAATAAACGTATCTAAATATGAATTTTTCAATGTAAAAAGTGTAATACAGAAGCAATTAAGCCAAATAATAAAAATTTTATTATGAAGATAATCAAGGGTAGGTTTTTAAGGAAACTCCACGAGCACAATGTATCTATGAGTGATCTTAAAAATAACATCATTCTACATTTTTTCAAGTGGTTATAATATAATCTCTAATATTGAGTTCTTAACGTTAGCAAATACTGCTGACAGAAATTTCAATAACTCGATTTAGGGATTTAACTGGTGATTGTGGTAATTCATGCATGAAATCTGATTCCCTTCAATTGGATGATGTCACTAGGCCGATATATCTACAGTCAAGTGATATAGGTGTAAGTAACGCGAAAATTTTAGCATTTCGGTAAATCTCACAAACACATATCTATACATATATCATGTTAATAATGTGAATATAGTTAGATGATGAATAACATTTAAATAATAGGATGATGACTAACTAGACCAACGAAATACTGTTTTTATAGTAAGCGATTCTACCGACGCCTTTCCTTCAGGCCCAAAGGTCATCAAGGGTTAATTGCTAGTGTTTATTGATTGATCAAAAGGGGCAACTTATCCCCTAATATACGTACTAAAATATGACCTTTCTATAGGTCAGAAGTGCTTAGGAACGGTTCTTATTACTTTATATTTTAAGCGAAATGTTTTCTCGTCTGAAAACAATAAAAGCGTGTCGTAACATTTACCTTAAATGTATGACCCTTGTTCCAATTCACCAAGACTATTTTAGAACTATGTAGCAAGTTTAAAAAAGCTAAAATATAATTAGGCCCGTATTATACTATCAAAGATCTTTGACACAGGTTGTCATCAAAGATTTTATAAAATTTAACAGTACAAAGCTATATTATTTTTATCAACAATTTTATCATAGTCAACTTTTACAAAATTTTATCCAATTAAACTGTGAAATATTTTATAAAACATCTTTTATCAAAGACTTTTGTCAAACTATGTTTGATAGTGTAATAATACGGGCCTCACTACTTTTCAATGTGACAAATGCACATAGTTAATAACAACTTTTTGCAGTACAATATCTTTGGAATTCGGGAGCAGCCGATTCTTGTCAGCCATCTGCAAAGACACATTTAGTGATAATGGTTGTTAGCCCTCTTAACTAGACGGTAATATTATTAGAACTCCGCCAGATGAGATTTTTGTGAATAGAAGTTCTGGCATCACATTTACTTAGGTAAGTACGCGTACTGTAAAGGGAGATGTCTGATGTTTATCTGCTTGTAATATTTGATAGTCAGTTTCAGCGCACTGCTTCAAGAACGCGGACATCGTTTCTTGTTCGACCAACACACAAACAACGGTTCCTTAAAGCGGTTTCAGCATTGAAGTTAAAGTCCTTTCAATTAGACATTAGATTACAACAAAAAATTATGGATTGTGAAACGCTTTTATACACAGCACATACATACATACAGTACCATGGCATACCTACCAGTGCGGTATCCGTAGTACGCAGGATAATACAACGCACCATTTAAACTGGTCTGCCGTAGAGAAACAAGTATAAGGTTGTTCATAACAGCACTCAGAGTAAGACAATTGGTAACTAAGGATAAGATTGTTTTTTTACGATGTATTACTACACGCGTAAGAGAAGGTTTGGCTGTTGAAAAGCATCACCTACTGTGCGTTGGTGAGTTAGTGGTAATCAAAATTGTGTGCGCCATTGTACATAAAATAAATTGCATAAATGTCAAATGCTTTTATGAATCACAACATTAGAGGGTACACATGTTCAGTACCATGGCCACGCAAGACATCTGCACCTGCAGTGCGGTGTCCGAATTACCCAGGGTGATACAATCCATAATTTGGACTGGTCCGTAGTAAGCCAACAGCTACAAGGTTGTTCATAATAACTACGTTGATTTATATTTTTAGCTTTTGGTTCTTCTATCTTTTACACCGTTGGAATTTCTGTATCATATACTAAATTCAACCATTGGCCAAGTTCACCTGTCACCCTAGACAAGGGTCCTTAGTGGGTGCTATCAGTGGGAATCAACTGAATTGTTACTGCTCCCTCTTCTTATTTTCTAACCGGTTTTACGTCTTAGGGACTGTTTTGGCGGTGGCTAGACGTAGACTAAGGTAGAACGCATTATAAAAAGAGTGACTAAACTATACTGGAGTTGGTCACAACACCTTGCAAAGCAAAGACATGTGCGGTGAAGCAAGAAAACAACAGAATAAAACCCAAGAAGAACGAAACGAAATCCGAAGCATACAAAAATGAGATCGTGGGATTAATATAGCAATAACGACAGAGAAACATGGAGAAAAGCACTATCCGAAGAGAAATAGAAAAGGAAAACGGAGGTTGCCCTTTAGACTTGTAAATTATTTAAAAATGTTGTAATTATTCTAATTTTCATAGTATTATAAACTGCCGACCCAAATAGACTAGAGTAATGACCGCTTGTGTTTGTTTACACTCTATATTTGCTATTATACGACGCGCTCGTAATAGTAAGGCCAACTCTAGTACTAATTGATTTTCTTCGTAGGATGATGATTATATCTATTTTTCATTCTTACATTATAACATCTGTTTTGCTCCACCATTGATTGGCTCTACATAATTATTTTCAACTTTTAATGGAAATATTTAGCCGATAGTTGCATTTATTTTAAGCATGTTATTTTAGGATTGATGTTGCTCAATATTTTGCAACAACTATGCAAAGCGTTAGCACGTGTTCTCAAACTGATCTGTAATAAGTCAGCAAGATTCTTAGAAATAATGTTGATTGGAGGTCAAGCCAGCTTTGCAAATTCTTTGTCAAATTGTAACTAACGTCGAATTGGAGCCATCACTTCACAGAAATATAATTCTTTGTTCAGAACCCATGACAGGTGATATCCACTTATATCAGATATTTTCTACATTTCGGCCTTATATAAGCAGAACTGGGTCCCCAAACTAGATTAATTCTTATACTACTTTTTAAACCAACCGTCCCGACACATTGTTCCTGACTTGACCATTCTTGAAAAATCAGTTAAGGCACACCCTTGATGAAACACTTTCATTCTTAATTCAAAAATTTAGAAACACCATTCATACCAAGCTTTTCCTATTTTGCCAACCACTTAATCTGTGACTGCCCGTTGTCATTTCCCTGGCACAACTCCTGAGGCTTATTTTTGGCTTTTCGTGGACATTACTTCGCCCAGCGCTTAGTCTATTCTTGGTTATTTGTAGGCATTCATCTAGCCCAACAATTAAGGTTTATCCTTGGCTACCCGTGAGCATTTACCTCGACCAGCGCTTAAGGTTGAAGCGCTTGAGGTTTATCCTTGGGTACTTGTGAGCATTCCTTCGCCCAGCACTAGAGATTTATACCTGGCTAGTTGTGAGCATTCTCGTCGCCCAGCGCCGGAGACTTATCGTTGGCTGCTCGTGGGCAATTCCTTTGTTCAACACTTGAGGTTCCTTGGCTACTCTGCGAATTTTCTCTGTTCAACGCTTGAGGTTTATTCTTGGCTGCTTGTAGGCATTTCTCTGGCACGACGCTTGAAGCTTATCCTTGTCTACTCGTGAGCACTGTCGTAGCCCATCCCTTGAGGATTATCCTTAGCTGCTTTTAGTAATTTCCTTTGCCCAGTGCTTAAAGTTGGGCTACGAGAATGTCCATAAATCGCTAAAGATGCATCCCAAGCGCTCGACAAGGGAATGCTCAACCAACAGCCAAACATAAACGCATGCGGTTTATCCTTGGCTGCTCATTGATATTTCTTCCACATAGCGTTTGACGTTAATCCTTGGCTGCTTGCAGTGCATCACACATCTTTTTAAGACCTTTGTGGATGAGCATCCGCATAAATTACTTTAATATAAATCAGAATTTGCACTTACACTATTAAATACATTCGTTTTCTGCAGTTTCGCTGGTCTGTACAGGCGAATACCGTGAGTAAGCTGCACCTGCAATTATTTTGAGGGCATATTATTGAAGAGATGCAATAAAAATATATTGAAGTCCTCCTGTGTTTTATTTACTCAAGTTCAGCTACTTTAAATCTCTAACTTCTTACTACAAAAAGAACGCAACATATGACGAAAAGGTCCAACGTATCACACAGCATGGGTCAACAACGGTAAACGGCCTCCAAAATTTGAAGAACAAAAAAGACTGAAAAAGAAGAATACTGACTATACGCGGCATAGCCCTGCGAAAGGTAAAGTAAAAGTAAAAATCCGCTACAGGAAGCCAACACTCTTATTGTTGAATTTACTTTGATGTTTTCGAAATATTATGCATGGATATACGCTTTCCAACAAAAGGTTTTGCAATAGAATTTTTGGTCACCCTATACGACCAAAATGTAAATATGCTACAATTGAAAATCTGTTTTTTAATAAAAATTTGCCCACCAGAAGCGCAGAACTTGTTATTTTTGCCATTTCATCAGATGTCTAATCTTGTAGATCAAAGAAACCAATTACTAAAGATTGGTTAAGAGACATTCAGCTCATATTAAATATAAATGTATATATATACCCATCGAAATATCTCTGCTGTGTTGCACGTACGCTTAAAACGTTCACATAGTAAGACCGAATTCGGCAAAGCAGTTAAAAATAAAAAATTATTAAGCTGTTACAAAAGTTTTTAAATTTGAAAATACGAAAACATAAAAATAGGCAATGGTTCCATTATAACATAACAGCCGATTGCTGCGTCGTTTAACCATCTTCGAGCGCTGACGATGAAAATTTAATTTCTGTAATACTTTATATTTGCATTGTGAAAAGGACTTTGTTCTATTAATAAATCCAACGCAATTATTGTACAAGTACTCTTTATAGTTAATAAATAATTTGTAGCCATTCCTTATTTTGTTTAACCACTATAATTTGCAGTGGAGTTCGAGATACCTGTTTGACATGGCGCAATTTACATATTTTAGTGAACCCTCCTAAACTTACCAGGGTAAAGGTCAGTAAGCAGTGTAGTTTCTATCTCTCCTTCGGGACATCTAAAAATCAATTTTCATTATGCTGCATGTGTATTCATCTGTCTCCATACACTTCATATTAGTCTTTTTATGCAGAACGGACGGAGTAAAATGAAAAAAATAACTACGTATAATGGCGATGATATCAAATTGTATCGGTTCCCTATATTTATATTACTTGCTTAACAAATTGTCATGTACCTACTTTTTGCATAAAGGGGCATATGTGTATTAAATGCCTACGATGTAATGTACGTATTACGCCACACTAAAACAAATAAATAAACATGGCTGGTCCAAATTGTCAAATGAAAAAATAATTTAGTTATGTATAGTCGATTATCTTTAACATCACTATCATTGCAAGCATTAGTTATAAGCGCATTTCAGCCATAGGGAAAATAAGAATAAAAAATAACCTAAAACCTGAAGCGGAAGTTAGACATGTTTTTTTTTGGTATCATTTTTGTAAGAAATTGGATTTTGTGAAATCTGAAAGGGGGACATCATAAGAGGTTTTAAAGCAAATCTAATGTTCTTCTTCTAAACTCTCTAATTTCAAACTAACGGCGAAAATTGTGAAAAGACAAACTTTGAAAATTTTCAAAAATAAAGTTGCTGAAAAACTGGCCATACCATTTTTACTAAGTTTGTATACTCATAGGCTACAATTTAGTTGGTGTCCAAATACGCTAATTTCTCTGCGATGCTTTCTATGAAGTTTTGAATCTTGAAAATTCATGCCTTTTTATTCTATAAACTGAGGCCGATAAAACATTTCAGGTTAAGCGCAGTTGCTCATCAGAAAAAGAAGTTTTTAAATTGATTTTTAGATGCAGCAATACTTAGGGAGACTAATCTTTCCCTTCTGCCCTAATTATATATATATAAGAACAAGAAATCTCTAAGTGCGAATTTAGTATTTGATAATAAATAGTAACAAGCAACACATATTTTTCAAATACCAAAGAAGAAATTAATACGTATTAACATCCAAATCCCATTACATAAAATGAAGAATTAATATGTAATACAGGGATCGTTGGGAACGCTTATTGGGGCTTTGTGACATTATGCAAAAAACACTGGCAATAAGGCTATATTTTTCTTGTTGAAGTTGTACCTTAGAGGAATAGTAGGCATGTGTTCTCCCTAGTATGTAACACAATAGAGTCACACAAACCACAATTGCAACGTGATGCTCCCTAGCAAAAAGCTACATTCGTGGGGTGCACACGCGCTTAATAAACAGAGCAACGAGCGCATATCGTATCACCCCTAGCTGACTGATAACTTGTCAACAGAGACGATTACGGGAATTAAATAATACAGATAAGTAAAGAATTGCTTATCCCTAACGAACTCTTAGACACGTTTAGCACTTCAATGTAGACAGGAAGAGTACTTGACCTGCTTTTTCGGCCAAGTGCATTGTTCTCTTCGTTATCGATTATTTGATCCAACTGTCAGTGATCAGAGTAATCATAACCTCAATCGGTCCTATGTTACATGTTATAAGTAACTGCGAGTGGACAACGAAAAGGCGTATCGCCGACTTTAGACCGATCAACGTTCCATTGTATTCAGCACTATTTCCACGATTTATGGTATCTGTAACACGTACCTACCGTAAAGCACAGAAAATCAGATCTCGTCTTCTCTGAATTTCCATTCAAGTTTAACTGCCCTTAGAAAGGTTATAAAGATCGTTTGGGTGTGTTTAACTTAAGACTTAAATAATTACTTGTATAACGACCAGTTTAAGTCTTAACAAATAATTGTAAAAAATTCAATAGATTTGACTCAACAACATTCCCTTTTATTAATAAACATATCATTAGTTGATATTTTACTCTAATTTTCTAAGCCTAAAAAAGCTAGCAGCTTTGTTCAGTAATTCAGGGCCCCCTTTTAGATAGGTTTTTAGGGTAAACGAAATTAAATGGAAACGAAACATTGTAGATTTATATAATGTAGGGCGCAAAGCCTCTTCTACCAAAACAAATTTTGAATACGGTTGTAGATCTTCGATCTTTAACAATTTTAAGATAAAGACATTCAAAAACATCATCAAAAGTGATGTTTGTGATTACGGTTTAATAATTTCCCTTAAAAGAATCGTAAATAAAGTCATTGATTCAATATAAATTTACAAAATATACACCTATTGACGATATTTTCAATTTTTTGTCTGATGTTTCGCATACTAAAAAAATGATTTACACCAAATGTTTTTATATCACTCAGTACAGGGAATTTTACTAGCATGGCCATTTTTCACTCTTCTTACTTTACTGTAGGAACGGCATAAGTATGATATGATAGTCATACACATCATGAGCCGAATTAGTTGTTTTCTTATAAATATTATTCCGTATTTTCACAGTTTCGTAAAAGATCGTGATCGTGTTTTCGCCAAAAATTAATACACTATACATAAGACCAACTGAGAGCCATTTTTTCTACCCCCAAATTTATTAAGTTTAAATAAATATATAGTATCCGCTCAACTTTAGATCAATTTCATATGTGCAGTCTTCACTGAAACAGTTGTTGAAAATTGTACAATTTACATTTTAAACATAAAAAGTTTTGGCAATATAAGTTCTTACAGCATTCTTGTTTTATAGATTATTTTAGAAATCTAGAAATTTTGGTAATAAAATTTCTGTACAGCTTTTTTACTTCCCTATACTTTCAGTATAGGTAACCGTAAAGTACACGTTCATGACAATTTTCGATTTCGAGATTTTGACGAAATCGGACATGTTTCGGACCTCCAAAAACTTAAACAAACATGTTTTTAAAAAACGTCTATCTGTGGGTGAGCGAGAGGGTGGGTGGTTGCACCTCATAACTCCCAAACTAAACTGATAATCTGATTTCGATAAACTGAGAAATGTGAGGATATATCAAAAACTCCTGGGATTAATAGGTTAAAAAAATCCGAACCGGAAGCGAGAGTTAAACGTGTGTTTTGATACTACTTCTTTCAGAAATCGAATTTTGTTTTATTAACGGAATCTGCTAAAAGACCTGAAGATAAATCTAACGACTTTCTTCCAAACTTTCTAATTTTATAATGGCAGTCGCTACGATTTTTTGACCAGTTTGAGTTTAATACCTTATTATCTTAAAACGAGTTTCCCAGATCGGCATAAACTGTGGTGATTATAATAGCCTTAGGGCAACACGGCATGTGAATATGTGCATATGTACGAGAATTGTTCGAAACACGATAACTGCAAAGTGAAACATTTTGAAAATTAAGATAAAATATACTGTTTAAAAACTGGCTGTTCGATTTTTTTTTGTAGGCCGATAGAGCTTTAGATCGGCTACAATTTGGTTGGTATCCCACTTTCTTAACTTCTCCACGACGCCCTCTATGAATTGTTTAAAAACCAAAAATTCATACTCTTTTTATTTCATAAACGGGGAGAGTTAAAACATTCCCATGAAGGATAAACTAGCACAACTAGCAGGCTACGCCCCCTGTGTTTTTTGTAACTCTGAATGTTTCCTCCGCTGAGTCGGTATCGGGATTGAGAGCTGCTCCCAGAAAGAAAATCCCGTAAAAAAACGGATAAACAGCCCTGTAAAAGCAAAGACAGGAAGACCCCCAAAATCTTCAGGATACACATCCCCCGAAAATCCCTGTGTAAGGACGACTTCACCGGGGCCAGCTTATGTGAACGCCAGTCGCTATGCTGGCATACCTCCAGTCTGTTTGCGTTATGATAGCTATCAGCAGATTGTAAATAAAATAAATATTCTTTTATGAACGTGCCTAAAATAGGTTTTTTTTTAAAACTCGCTACGCGCAGCCTATTCTTTAGCAACAAGGAATGTATTACCAAAACATGGCCGATAAACACAATTTATTGCCAAAACACGGCCACTAAATCGTGTCAAGATATAAAATTCCGTCGTCCTGTTAGGATGATACAGCGTGATAGTATAAGAAAATTCACAACTTAACTTTCAGGTTCAGCAATATTTAAAAGAGTTAATTTTCCCCTCCCATCTAATTTTTAGCTGAAGAATTTTTTCTTTGGTCTTTAGTTTTCTTTAATTCCAAAAATGTTTTTCCCGAAAAACAAAACAAACCATTTTTTTTCTAATGTAAAAATTGGTTATAATGCGAAATGATCAACGAGGTTATGCCAAAGCCGCCATGCTTCTACTTCTGGTTAAGTTACTGTGTCAACTGTCCGTCGTAATTAAGTCTTGTTCCTTGCGCGACACGTATCTTCCCATCCTTGTGTAGTGCACAAAACAAATGGGATATATTTGTATAAGTAGTGGCTTGGCCAGAAATGGTATAGGGGCACAAGCTGATCTCTCCATTTTTAAAATGATTGATGCCAAAATTGCAATATTAACATATATTTAATTTTAAAATCAGCAAAACGAATGTTCTAATCTGCCACAGTATCATTCCCTACGTTGCAAAAACCATATCAAGTTACAAAAACTAGTTTGTGCATATGAATGGATGAACTCAATTAAGTTCTGGGAAGCTTTTACACGGTAGCCTCCCTTAGCTACGCCACTGTGTATGGCGTGTCGCATTTGTCCTCTGTGGAGTAATGAACGTGCGTGCAGTATATTTTATACTGCCACTGCTGTTAGGGGTACAACGTTGTGCATACATACTTTTAATAATATGGAAAATTTAAAGATTCTAGAGTATAAGAAAATGCAGGCAAAATGCTTCATTCATTTTGTAACTAAACAACAGTTCAGCAAAGATTATATGCTTAATTTTCACTAGCAATATATTTTAAATAATATTTAATAGATAATGCTTGTACCATCTAAATGCACGTCTTTGAATGTTTAATTTCCACAACAACGTTGTAATTTACCACTTGCAGTTAAATGTCTAGTTATTCAGCAATGACTCGGTATACCACAGAATAGCTCAAATTTGCTTCGTACAGTGTAAAAACTATTTAGCAAACTGTTAAAATAGATCGGTTTGTAAATGTAAATCAAAGAGGTACTTTCTATTCAATCGTCGATGTCACAGGGCAAGTAGCAATTTAAAAGATTAGTCTCGTTTAATCATTTATTATTATTCTATACACATCATTTTGATGAGTTCTACTCGTAGCTACTGTGAGATATTGTTTAAAATTTAAATATGTTACATTCGTCACATAAACGAAACACTTCGCCTGGATATCCCGCATCTTCAGTATAATTACCCTTTATGTTTTAAACAATAAGAGAAGAAAATAAATATAGGTATAGGCTGTAACATAATTAGAACTACTACAAAAAATCAGATGCTCCTGAAATGCTGTCAGACGCTGGAGTCACGAATGCTTGCCTTTATAAAGTCACAATGAAGCCCTTGTTACTTGTAAGGATAATGGATACCAATTTCCCAAGCTTATCTATAGAAAAAGAATTTTTTTTGTTGAAAAAATTAGTTGTGTTGAAAAACAAAGACAAGAAAACATAATGTGTTAGTCAAAAAATGGAAGGAGGGAGTGATTTCCTCCATGCCCCCTAAATATTACTGTATATAAACATTAAGTTTAGAACCTTATTCTAGTGTTATTTATGAGCAATCTCTCTATCTATATTTATTTATCTATGTCTATCTATCATATCTCTATACTAAATCCCCAACTGTCTCACCATAACAACACGACTAAATCTTGCATCTCGAAAAGATTTATCACTATAACACGCCCGCGGGCTCTTACATAGCGGCTCAGTTTATTGATTGCTTTCAGTGAAAATTTACATTGCTGTCAGTTCTTATGGTATAATTTAGTTATTTGTGGTTTAATTTTAGCGGGTCGTACATATGTTTTCATCGTCCTTACAACAAGCAAATGCATAGCAGAGAAATTACACCATTCATTGCCTACGAATTTGGATTAGGTTCCGCTTAAAAGTTGTTTACTAGAAATTCTAGTTGCATCTGCAGGAACTACACTTTTACCGACTAATATTTACGTTAAAATCACATAGGGTGATTGGGCCATGAAGCTCGCCGATATCAGGAAAATGTATATTAATTGTATCATTACATCTCTGATTTATATGAATAAAGATGAATTTAATTTTGGAATTATATGCAAATGTCAAACAACATTCTTTAGTGCGTATTTATTAGTTTCAAAAACATTTTGGAAATTTCCGTTAAGGCAGTTACCTGGAAATGAGGACAAGTGATAAAGTTTAATTAATTGTTTTCCCGCTTCTTTTCAAAGAAATTTCTAGAGTTATGATATGAATTTTTCGGCGAATGTTTTTCCTGGAGATTATACGAGAGGTTTTCTTTAATTTTTTTTTTCGGGTCTGTTTTTCCGAAATTTTCTTTTGGTTTTTTTCTGGGCTTCTTTTCGTTTTTTCACGGATTTTATTTCCCGAAATAACTCTTATTCAGACCAACTCAGTGGAGGAAACGTTG
The DNA here is from genome assembly GCA_958336395.1 of Ctenicera cuprea. NCBI lineage: Eukaryota > Metazoa > Arthropoda > Insecta > Coleoptera > Elateridae > Ctenicera > Ctenicera cuprea. Next base: position 28,831,078 of record OY284496.1, read on the forward strand.
GCAGCGGCAACCGTCAGGTATGCAGGTACCAAAAAAACTTCGAGGCGTAGCTCACGGGTTCTACTAGTTTAGTTTAAAAAGGAAAGTTTTTCCATCAAATAAAACGGCATTTATTTCTAATTTAAAGACATTGTACCGGGTGGCCGCGAGAACAGGCAACAACCGGCCATTTACTCAATTTTTTAAATTATTAATTTCAATTTTTTTCTGGGCAATATACACATTAAAACGCAAATTACGAAATTTTTTATGGAACACCCTGTATATTTTTGCATATTTGGATAGACCTTTTAATTTCCTTTACAGCTATGTATAATACTTACCCATTAACTTTAATGGCAGCCAGAGGGCGTTTTTAAAAAAAATTAAATGCCTAATACTGGTATTTATACTTAATTCTTTTAAGTTGGCTTTGACAACATTGTGGCAAGAAGATATTAAAAAAATTAAAAAAGAAAATTCTCAATTTTTTAACGTCCATAAATTATTTTTTTTAAATTCCCCTACTTGAGTTTTATTGCACTTTTTAAATTGTCATTTTATTTGATTTAATTTAATATCAATACCATACCTTGTTGGTATTTTGTTTTTAAAGCCTACTTACTTGCAAAAACGTAGCTATTTTTAATATCCGTTATTAATACAATAATTTTATTTTACTTGTTATTTTGAAACTAAAACAAGGTATGTTATTGGTATTAAATTAACACAAATAAAATGGCAATTTGAAAAGTGCAATAAAACTCAAGTAGGGGAATTTAAAAAAATAAGTTATGACCGTTTAAAAATTGAGAATTGTTTTAAATTTTTTTTAATATCTTCTTGGCACAATAAAATGTTTAAACACATTAACAAAGAAACCACTTAAAGTTCATTATTCCTTTGTTTTCAAAGCCAACTTAAAAAATAATAATTATGAATATCATTATTACATATTAGGCATTTAAGGTTTTTTCAAAAACGCTCTCTGGCGGCCAAAACTTAAAAGCATTATACATAGCTGTAAATGAAATTAAAAGATCTATCCAAATATACAAAAATATACAGGGTGTTCCATTAAAAATAAAAAATTGCTATCACTTCCGGTTAAACCGGAGGTCAAAATTAACAAGGTTTTATGTCGTAATATGGATTTTTATGTGTATATTATTTAGAAAAAATTTGATATTAATAATTTAAAAATTGAGTAAATGGCCGGTTGTTACCTGTTCTCGCGGCCACCCGGTATATAGTCACAGACACTGAGAAATGGGTGCATTCAAACACCAATCAAAGTGTAGCTCATCCCTAGCTCTACGAGCCTATGCAAATTAAAAGCGGTTTGGCCATATTTAGGCTAATATTATTTAAAAAAAAAGTTTCACTACACAGTTTCTATGGTTTCAGGAATTCTCGTACATATTAATATAGTGTCGCTCTAGGGCTCTTAGAATAACTAAAGTTAATGCCGATCTAGCAATCTGGACGTTAAATCCCAAATGTTTTTTTAAAACCGTAACAGCCACGGTTGAAGCTCAAGTATTCGTAGAAAAAGTATTTGAGTTATTTTTAAATTTTTAGAATTCTGTGTTTTTGAAAAAAATACCAAAAAAACATATCTAATTTCATTTCCGGTTTCGGATCGTTTTAAAAAACGTTTGCAATTGATGAATATTTGTTGTACCTGCGCAATCCAAAATTCATTAACTTCGGTCTAGTCGTTCTCAAAAGCGTTGTATAAATACGCACACGTTCAAACAGATCTCCTCGGTTTCTAGAGGCCCAAAACATGTATTTCCGTTAAACGCTCAAAATTGAATATTTTCTCAATCACAATACATCCCCATAGGGAAGAATGGAAAAGCAATAAGAGAATAATTCACTTGAACTTCATCCATTTTTTAAATAATCGTTGCATTAATTCATTTTAAATAAATTATCTAAAAAAATATACCTTTACAATAATTCTGTCAATAATTATTGACGTGTGGCAGTATTATACAATTTTAGAAAATATATGTACTAGCTCTTTTCCTAGATATTCAAAAAAACTTTAGTTCTTCGTGCTTCAGCTAGAAATATTTCCTCATTTCATACAGTTCGAGGACTACTGACATCCACATCTTGCAACGACACTGACCTAGAGTTTAACCCGGGTCTTATATCTCCCGCAGGTCTCCATCTGAAATAATGGCTGATTGATTCAGCGTCGTTTTTTCGATTCTTTTAGTGGAGTGCTAATAAATCACAATGAAATAGTGATGTGGCTTGCTTAGGGGTGCATAACAAAGTAGGTCTATTTTTTTGTGACCAGATTTTTAGCAAGATTTGTTCCTCATGCTCGAGCACCAGATTGCAGCTTTAGTTTTTGCGATAATTTATAATTAAAGAACTTTTCTTTATGATAAAAACAGATTTTTTTAATGCTTTAATGAGAACAAAACAGTTAATATAAGAGATAAGCTCGCGGTAAATTATAAAGTGTAGTAAACTGTAATGTATAGGGTCTACAGTGCTATATTATGCCACGTTTTCTATGTTTTAGAGAGGGTTCCCTTTAAAGTTTAAAGCTTGTGATAATGTAAAAATAAGTACAAATAATTAGGTCTTATTTCGTGATTTAATTGCTGTGAACGTTGCGTAATTGGAGAGGTATCATCGGTCTGTTGAATAGTAAAAACGAGATAGCAATAAATAGTATTCGTTTTATATGGTTGTCGTTTAATAACCCAAACAAGGTATAAATGGTATTACAATTCTTCGATAATCTGGTAATTCCCCCTTCTAATAAAAATTTTAAAAAATTGTATTTTAAGATATTATTAGAGTTTAATACAATTAATTGTATGAAACTTTTCCATTTCGAGATTTTAATAAATAAATGCATCTTAAGGGGCCACAAACCGGTTTTTAGAAAATGTCTGTCGATCATATCTTCCGAACAGTCTATCCGATTTTGATGAAACTTGGATTACGAGGGGTTCATCAAAAATTTAATACGAAAATAATATTTTTAATTGTTCCAAGTTTTTGTAAGAAAAAACTTACCTTTTCGAGTTTTTATAAAAGATTTCCTGAGATTAGAGAAACCAGATACGATACAGCAGAATTACCAGCCAAACAGTGGTAGGGAATGAAAAATTAATCTCCTTAAATATTGCTTCACCTAAACATTAAGCTGTGAATCTTATGCTACTATCACTCATAAGCCACTTAACTTAAACAGAAATGTTTTGGCTTGTCGTATATTAAATAAAAGGGTTTGAACTATCGATGTTCAAAAGTTTATTTAAAATCGATAATAATAGATAATTTTTCAAACTTCAAAATGAAATATCTCAAAAACTTTCCTTTCTAAGCTAGGACTTTTTTTGTGCTGTAAATCGTATGCCACTATCACTCATGAGTAATTTAACTTAAACAGAAATGTTGTATGGCCCGTCGTATATTAAATAAAAGGGTATGAACTATCGATGTTCAAAAGTTTATTTAAAATCGATAATAATAGTCAATTTTACAAATTTCAAAATGAAATATCTCAAAAACTTTCCCTTCTAAGCTAGCACTTTTTTTACGTAAAAGATGTTCTTTTACATAACCCGTCAACCAAATTGTAGCCCATCCCTATTTCTATGACACTATGAAAATTACAAAACATGTTATGGCCTATTTTTGAAATAATTTTCTCTTTCAGTTTTTGCTTGTATAAAAATTCTCTTACACAGTAGTATTGTAATACCATATTTCATTCCGATCTAGCAACTCGATTTGAGTAATAAAACGTTAAAGTCAAAAATTTTAAACATAATAACAGCTGCCAGTTTAAGGCTAGAAAATTCCAAAAAAACGTTAAGGCTTCTATCAGATTTAGAAAATTTGGTTTGCAAAAACATGCTATCAAAAAAACATACTTTTACTTCCGCTTGAATTTTTAGTATGCCCTCTGATTCTAAAGTGTATCCCCATTCAATCCGAATAATTCGATCTGAAGATGTGACCGAAGAACCCACCCACCCACAAACCGACATTTTTTAAAAACCACTTTTTTGAGTTTTTAGAATTCCAAAACATGTATTTCCGCCATCGAATTCAAACATTTTCATAAAATCAATACTTTCTACATTGAAATAAAAGAAAGTAAAGCCAAGTTTACGAGCTCTTGAAAATTTTGACTTTACGCCTGTTTACTTGAGTTGATAGACCTGTATAAAATTTGCTATCGTAATAGCCGTGGATGTTTTCCGTGGAAAACTTCGCGGTAGAAGGAGTGCATGCACTTCCTGTGGTTCGGATCCCACGTTAAACTGTAGGTCCCCTATATATGTATGTGCACAATATTAATCGCCGCGCACCAAACACAGACATAGGAGAGAAATCGCTAAGCTAATTTGCAAAATTTTAAAATCATAGTTTTTAAAATATTCTAAAAAACATAGCTCAAAAACTCGCCACACAATTCTTTTCAGACTTTGTGAGCTAATACGGCTAAGGAAAAGTTATTATTGAAATCTATCTTCTCTATGACATGACGTGACGCTTTCTAAGAATCTTGAAATTTGGATATTAATGAGCCTGTATGCAGCAAACGAAGGCTGACCAAAAATCTGCGTTTAGGCTAAATTGCTCACCAGTAAAAATAGGGATAACTCTTTCCTCCCCAATTTTTGCTGAAGAATTTTTAAATAAGAGTACGTTCTCGCTCGTTTTTATAAATGCAACATTTTTTTTTAATTTTTCAGAATTTCAGAAATAATAAAAGTTTTGAATAAGTGAAAACAATTAACAAACAACACTATATATTTTTTAGTTAGAGAACACAGTAGCAAGGAAAAGGGCTGGGGCCGACCATTTTCTTCATGTTCTACTAGCTAGTCCCCCCCTCCAAATAATTACTCTTTGGTGTAGTGAGAAAACCGACACATTCTATGTGGTTCAAAATTGAACATTAAATTTGCAAACAGTTTTCATCCGAGATGAAACGACAATTAGTATTAGTACAGTTTGTAGCAGAACATCTTGTACACATAAACAACCAGCAGTTGTAGGTGAAATTGATTTGCTGTATAGGGCTGCTAAATTAACGTAATCTCTAGCTTATCAGAGATATTTGCTACATATATAGGTTAACAGCAAGACATAAATTAAGCAGTAGCTTTGAATTAGTCAGTCGCAAACACCCCGACAAGGTAGGGAATGTTAGGGTGTACTTTTGTATCTGCAAGTTAGGGTGCAAATTAAATATCAACAAATTCGATAAAAAGTTTTGGGTGTGAAGATCTGTAACAATTGCAAGCTGACCTGCAAAAACATACAAAAATTAAGAACAATATGAAGAACTATTTTTGCTGACTTTATTATACAATGATAACAAAACTTGGCGTTAGAAGCCACGGAGGCAGATTATTCACCCTTCTGTGATGTTGCTTGGGGCGCATCCCTAAAAATTAGCAGCCACAGATTTTCCATATACCGTCATAATAAAAACACACATGGTACAAGGGTTAAAATTCAGCGCAAGATAAGTGGCAGATTGATATTTACGCTAACAGTATCGCTATTTTTCCAAAAATGCGATATCAAAAACTATTTAAGTGAGGAACACAACCAATCTGATTTGTTGTTTCCTACACCACACGACATCTGCATGCCATTCTGCCATTTCCCTCTGCAGACATCACTTTTTCTTTCAACGCTCCCTTGACGTGTTTTTATTAAGTTTGGGAATTATAATTTTTGAAGAGGGGTGTGTGGACCTACAGAGGTGGACTTTTACTTTTCTTCTAATTTTTTTTTAGTTGGTTTAGGGAAATCATTTTTATGAGTGTTATTTTGGAGTTTTACGTTATTAAAGTGATTTTCTATGTATGCATTCTAATAATCAGAGAATATATACAATGATTTTGACAGAAATACGTATATCAAAAAAATTATTTTTAAAAAACTGGGTTAACATAACTGGCGATGGGCTACAATTAATTTATTTCAAAATGCCCCAATTGCTCTGTGACACCGTTTAAACTTATTTATTAGACATAGGTATATTTCAGGGGTCGTTTTCCTCCCTTTTCTTGGCTGACGAATTTTCTGGTTTCTGACGTTCTTTACTCACAAAAAAATTTTTCGTAAAAATTTAAAACTTTTTCACAGCTATTTCGTTGGAAGGAGCTTTGAAAATTTATGGTTTTTGTAATATTTTGAAAATATGAAACATAGCTATTTATAAAGTATGACGAAACTCAAGGCTCAGAATGTATTTGTGAGTTTGACGGAAATATATGTTGAACTTTTATGAACTCTAAAAAGTGGTTTTTAAAAACTGTCCGTTGATGGACATGAGGGACATATCTCTCGAACGAATAGGCGAATTTTGATACGGTTCGGAATGCAGAGGCCTATCATAAATCCATCCATAAAATCAGTTTTTACGCAAAACCGAAGCCGGGGGCGGAAGTTAAAACATGTTTCTTATTGTACATTTTTGTTCGAAAACCGCATTTTGATGAACGTAGGGCAAATTCAACGCTATTTTCCGCAACATCCTAGCTTCAAATTGGCGGTTGATGCAATTTTTTTTTAAATTTCGTTTTCAACGCCTTATTGCTCATAAACGAGTTCACATATCGGAATCAAATTTACTACCGTAATAAGCGTATAGCGACACAGTGTTACTAGATCCAAAATTTTTGTAAATATAAAAACTGCGAAGTAAAAAAACTTTTCAAATTAGAAAACAATATTCCAAAAAAACTAGCTACAATTTGTCCTTCAAAATTGTAGGCTGATAGAGTTAAAGATGAGCTAAAGTTTGGCTGGTGTTCCAATTCGCTAATTTCTCTGTGACGTCTTCTATGAATTTTTGAAAATTGTGAATTCATGACGCTTTATTTAATAAACGGGGGATTTTCAAACATTTTTGTTTAAGCTAAATCTCTTATGAGTAATAGTAGAATAACACTGACAATTTCATTTTTCAGTGCAGCAATATTTAGAGGGTTTAATTTTCTCTCTCCCAACCCAATGTTTGACTGATGAATTTACTGTATCGTCTTTGCTTTTCTTTAATTCCAATCAGCTGTTTTCCAAAAAACAAAATTGATTTTTTTTTCTCATGGTTATGGTTTGGCTCATTTTGATTGCACGTCAAATTATGTCTTGTTCGTTGCATGACCGGTATCTTCCCATCCTTGTATAGTGTACTGCAGCAACAAATGGCATATACATGTATTTGTATCACGTGTTACGTTTACCCTTTGCGGAGTAATCAAAGTGCATGCGGTTTACCACTGCTACCGGTATTGGGGTTACAACGTTGTACATAAATAATTTAGAAAATAGAAAAATTACAAGCTCCATAGTATAAGAAAGCTCAGACAAAGTGCAAAGTGCTTAGATAATTTTCAAATTATGGTTTAGATGTGCTCTTTAAGCAACTTTATTTCTAGAATAACTATTGAAAAAATAGATATACCCAAATAATGGAAATAGAACACGCCGAAATGTAGATAAGTATATGATGTTTACTTGACCTTGGCTTTGGACATATACAGGGTATTTAATAACAATAAATTAACGAAACGATTTTTTACTAATACTCTACAAAGAACAGCTTGATATCATCGATTTTTGCTATCGGACGATTTAATTATAGTTTCTGGGAGACCAAATTTCATTTTACTTTTTATTTTTTAGTAAAGACGTATGAGGAAGCAGAGCTAAATTCTACGTAAGTATTGTACACTTTAATTTAAAAAAATGAATTGATTTTAATTAAATAATAAAAAGTAGCTGTAGTATTTCACTCTCTAGTTGAAAGTCCCATAACATTTTAGTGATTCGGAAATGAAAGTAAATTGTACATAAACTTTATTTTGGTGCAACAAGAAAAATTATAACACGGTTAAAAACACGCAATATCATCAAATAAATTTTTGGTGTAAATAGGTAGGTGTACTTGTGTACATGCGGCAAGTAAATAAAGTTGAATGGATAGTTTCTATACAAGAACAGTTTAGTAAATGTCTTGAAGTAATTTTCACATACATTTAAAGTTAATTATTGATGACGAGGTTAGTTACAATGCTGCATATAATTTGGCTTGCTATTCTTAACATCGACCCTACAAGAATGCCATTAACCTGTACATCGAATGCAAAGAATGTATTATGCACTGAGTATTATACAGCACTTCGTGTTCTATTTATGTGCATCTAAATTTACTTGATTCGAAGCTCCCAATTCGACTAATTAAAAAAAGTATTAAGGTTTTGCAAGCTTTTTAAATACTTCCACTTGTCATGGAGCTATACGTAAAGACTAAGCACATTTTAAAAGACTGCGCCAGAAAGTGAAAAACTGAACAAGATGCTGAAAAGTTTAAAAGAATTTATTTTCGGAAAATCTAAGATGTGTAGTCATATCTAATTAAATTTGTCCTTTTTTTATAAGCGAAAAAATTCAAGAAGGCTTCGGTTTAAACTATAAATGTGCAACCAGACTGTGAGATCTATAAAATAATTAAAGTTGTAATAGTGCAAGATGTAATCTCAAATTATCACATACAACTAGACTACGTCTCATAATGTAGAAAACGTGGTAACATAAATTTGCCAAGTAGTGTTACCGCTGATCGTTCTGTTGCATGAGTAAATTTTCTGTTTTAAAAACAATTTTCTTTATTATTTTATCCTACACTTACGAGGACACCAACTGCCAGGGTCATGTGCCCCCCCCCCCCCCCCTTCCATATATAACAAGCACAAACATGCACATACACAAAGGGCCTGTCTGCCCGGAAATCGAACCCGAGCGCGTTTGGTAGAGCAGTGCTAATATACATACAATGATATACAGAGTGATTCCTAACATATGGGATGCACTTGAAGGATAGATTCAAATTCTGAAAATAATGAAAAAGTTTTTCTAAACATGGGTCAGGAAATGCTTCGCTGCAGCCTCCTGCAGCTAGAAATAGCATCGGTTTCTGATCACTCTTCTTACTGGGCCCTGAAGCTTCAGCATATTCAACAATGCTTTTTGCCAATCCGCAAGTTTTTCAAGAGTTTAAACTTCTAATAGATTCTGCATTAAGTATATTGCGATGCTTCCGAATTGTTAACAAAGCAAAAGCAAAAAGCCTCTCTGCAGGCACAGACGTATTTTCATTTGGTTCGAGTTCACACTACCGCTGATAAATTCGATCTAGAGATTTCACATTGAGAAAAAAAGTCGTGTCGTGTATAGGGTATTATTATTACTTATTGTTTAATCAGCTACAAAATACCGATAACAAAATCTGAGCCGTTAAGGACATATTATGGTAGGGTAACCAGATTTATAAAATGGAAATATAGTACAAGTCAACAAGAGGCATCATTAAACATTTAGTTCGTGTGGAACGGAAAGGTCTCCTTAAGCATGAGACATAGATCCGTAAACACTTGCCTACGGAGTTACAGCTTCTGGGGGAGTTTAGGTCACAGTTTTCCAAAGTGGCAAGACAAAGCGTACACATGAAAATGACATCAATTTCTGATTTATTTTCATATAAAAATCCTATTAATGTTGCAAATATCAAATTTACGTTGACAATTATATTACCTTTGTTTTTGTAGAAAGGGAATACAATTCGAAGAAATTCAATCTTAAACAAATATATTATAAATCATATCTCTCGCATGATATACTGTTTATTTGCTAGGTATATTAGCAAAGCCACAAAAAACATTCGTTTGAAGGTGTGTCTGTGATGGCACAACTAAACATTTAATCTGTTTAGTTTGCATCTAGGCAGATCAGCTCAGTCGGTTAACGGTGTCCCGTGTTTCAGCCTCGCAGTTCCATTCTATCACTTCTGTTCTAGCATTCGCGTGGTTACTTCTGCCGGTAAAGAAGTTTCACTTCAAAAAAAAATTAAAACTGATTTATTTACAGGAGGCTGCAACTTGATAATGAAGGTTTTCAGACCCATGTTTATCGGAACTTTTTTACATTATTTGCGGATCCCGAATCTTTCCTGAAAGTGTGTCCTACATGTTATGAATTACCCTCTATGTATTATATAAATAGAACAAAAATTAAAAGCGAAGCATTTCGCCTAGACTTTGCTATACTTGCGAAACTTTAAGTTTTCTATGTTCAAAAGTATTTACGCACAACGTTGTAGCCTCACAGCAGCGGCGGAACTAAACAAACCCACATTATTTTTACTCCGCAAAAGGCAAATGCAACACGCGGTGTAGATACCGGTCGTGCAACATGAGGTGCAGTCACAACGAGGTGTGCCATTGTCACCACCTCACTGCTTGTGGCTGCTTCAGCGTAATGTCATTGGTCCGGTTCGCATTACTTAAAGCCGTCCGCTCGGTTAACGAGATCTGTTTATGGGCATGTCTTATAGTATTTACATACCTAACATTTTTCCAAGTCTTTTATAAGAAAAAATGCGAGTTTTTAAAAAAAGATTCCTTGGAATCAATGAAAATTAAAAACATTCGTCCGCGAAAATTTGGTCAGGAGGGGGAAAATTGACTCATCTAGTTTTTGCTGCAACTAAATATTAAGCTTAGAATCTTCTTCTATTACCACTCATGATCAGGTTAGCTTAAGCAAATTTTTTATCGTCCTCCACTTATTAAATAAAGGGGCATACATTTTCGATTTTCAAAAACTCATAAAACGCGCCGCAATAAAATTAGCGCACCAGGACACGAACCAAATTAAAGCTCATTTCTAGCTCTATAAAATAAAAAAAATCGTGTTGCTAATTGTTGAGCAATACTTTTTTAAGAATGTCAAAATTTTGAAATTTTTTACTTCACAGTTGTAGCAATTCCAAAAATTCTACTAGTTTTTAACAGTGTGAACCCTTAGGGAATTTCCAGTATCAAATTACATCGCGATCTGATGCCTAGTTTTTGGAACAAATAGGCGTTAAAACCAAAATATACAATATTTCATAAAAAGCGTCAGAGAAATTATCGGGCCTGAACACAAACGAAATTGTAGCTCACCCCTAGCTCTGTGAACTTACAAAATAAAAAAAATCGCGTGGTCAGTTTATAAGCAACATGTTATGAAAATTTTCGAAATTTTGAACATATTTTTCGCTTCGCGTGTTTTTAGAAATTTTTGTTCACAGCAACATTGTGTCTTTATAGGGCTATTACGATAGTAAATTTGATTGCAATTTGTTTAATTGTTTTTGAGTAACAAGGCGTTATAGTGAAATTTTTCAAAAAATTGTAGCGGGCGTCATTTTGAAGCTAAAAGCTCGGAAAAAAATTGGTTGAATTTACCCTAAGGTCTCCTATCAGGTTCAGATTTGATTTAAAAAAATTCTTTCTAAAAAAATGCTACCAAAAGAACATTGCTAACTCCCGCTTCAGGTTTAGGGTTTTTTTAAAAGCTTATTTCTCCGATGAATTTTTGATATAACTTCATATTCCAAAAGCTCATAGGAATCGGACCATCCGTTTGGGAATTATGGAGCGCCCACAGACATTTTTTAAAAACCTCTTTTTTAGATTCCTGGGGGTTTAAAACATGTATCTCCGTCAAAATCTCAATTTGCATTTGCATGAAATCAATTAAAGTAAAAATATTTCAGATTACTAGCAACCTACCTACTGTAGTACAAAAATTATTCGATCTTCAAAATATAACCGAATTTGTTAATTTACAAAATTACAAAATGAAAAAACTCTTTTGAAATTAACAACATTTTTATTTCGGACGAAAAATCTTAAAGGTGCATAAAATGTGTTTTGAGATAATACAGATTTTATTATTTAAATAGTCTATTCAGACTTCAACTCTTCACCCTCTTCACTGTAGTAAGGAACTTGTATAGACGTTTTATCACGTTCTGAAACAACGTTATGGCCTCTGTTTTAGTAGAGATAATAATGGCAGGCAGGTACGTACAAGCCTGCGACTATTATGTGGAGTGGTCGAGTTGCAGCGACTGCACACATTGCCATTGCGGTCTACTTAAACAATAGCAGTATCTACTCAGTATCTAACACAGTGTATCAATATTCCATCTCTGTTACGTTAGACAATAAGACTATTGTGTTGAAGGACTTTAAAGTTTAGGTGATAGGTGCTTTTCTGTTGATAATGTTAGAATCTAATATAAAATTAAGTTTTCCTTTTTACCATTTCTTTAGTATCAAGGCATAATCAGTAATATAGAAACGATAATAAATTGCTTTTTTATCAAGGATAGTCGGTTCATAGTTCATAGTATATCGTTAAATGATAAGGCGTAATGTAGAATGGTTGGTTCTCCTTCTACTTATCTATTTGTAATTCTTCGAAAAGTACAATAGTATGGAAAACTGCTTGATGTAGGCTGTCTACAACAAATTCTAAACTGCATAAAGAATAACACATCATCTACTCTGACAGTTCCTAATATTCTTGAAATTCATGTTTTTCCTCAAAAATCCACCCAGTTTTTAAGAACAAAAAACAGATTTTATAAAATAAATTTTACCCACATGACATTGAAATAGAATAGTTGACTTCAATATGAATGAATTTTGTAAAACTGAGACCGCGTTGGCAAATTGATTGAGTATCTGCTTAGCAACCAACCGGAGCCGTGTTTTAATCTCAATATCCGATTGATGTTTGTGTTGAAGTGTGCAACTGTGCATGTTAGATGTGGGCTAATAACCCTGGTAGTTGACGTCCCAGTAATACATGTTAAAAAAAATCTAAAACTGAAAGTAAATACCTAACGTGGAATCCAGCATGGTCTACATAATCCTTCTACTTTAAAAGTGACTTCCTCTACGGATACATATTTTGTTATCTAAAAATGAAAACAAATCTTGAATTAATTCGAACCTTGTGCCATTATTATACATTGTGTCTATAAATGTACCCCCCCCCCCCCCAACTAACTTTTGAACGACTTGATATTTTACCGCAAAATTTTAGTTTGCTTTAATGAGAAAATTAATACTATTTTTGGCAATAATTAAATTTTGTATCATTCAAAATGGCAGCTGGGCGCCATTAAAATTTTTTTTTTAATGGAAAGGACACCTCATTTGAAAGGTCTTTTAGTTCTGCGTCTGATCCTAGAGTTTCAAAGAAAAATATTCAGCCATAACAAAATGAAAAATGTTTGAAGATAAAGAAGTTTAAAAAAACTAAGAATTACAGCAAAAAGAAATTAAATTAAGTGTTCGAAATGTTCACCATTCACTTCTTGGCACATAAAAAGTCGGTTATGAAATTCCTGCCTTACATTTTCATAAGTTTCTTGAGTGATATTTCTGCAGACTTCTGTAATGCGTTGCTTCAGTTCTTCAATTGTTTCTGGACGGGCTCTGTACACTTTCGATTTCCCCATAGAAAAAAATCTAAGAAAGTTAAATCTGGGGAGCGAGCCGGCTATTCTACAGGCCACCGCCTACCAATCTATCTTCCAGAACAATGTTCGTTGAGAAAGTCAGAAACAGGCCTATAATAATGAGGCGGCGCACCGTCTTGTTGAAACATAACATTTTCAATATTATTTACAGCCACCTGAAATATTTCTGGGAAAATTTTGTCCTGCAAATGAAAAAGTGGACTACTGGACAAAAAAATCAAATCAAGTTTGAATTGAGTGAGTCCATTTGTTTAAAAACCACCATTTTGTTAAGGCTACATAGTTTTCTTTAAAACTCTAGGACCAGACGCAGAACTAAAAGACCTTTCAAATGAGGTGTCACTCGACCCTAGACTCCCCTTTTCATTAAAAAAAAATTCAAAACGGCGCCCAGTCGCCATTTTGAATGACATAGAATTTAATTTTTTTCTAAAAAATAGTATTTCATTTCCCATTAAAGCACACCAAATGTTGTGGTAAAATATCAAGTAGTTCAAAAGTTAGTTGGGGGGGGGGGGGGGGTTGCTTTACAGGCAGACGGTATAGTTATCAAGTTGAAGGCGGTGGAAGTATCACATATTATTTATGTTAAAAATTCGCTAGTAGTTTATCATTAATTAGAAAAAAATCTCGAAACCCGTCATGATTCGAATAATGTGAATAATATTGACTGAAATAAAAAATGAAGGAAAATTATTTTATTTATTTATTTATTTGTATATAATAAACAAATAAAAGATTTTAATTTATAAATATGAATAAGAGGTCGCGGTAGCACAGTGGATTAAGTATCTTATGTCTAGCAACCAACCCATCCCGGGTTTGACCCCCGGCTATTCATGAGCATGTTTGATGGGGGCTAATGATCTTAGCAGTTGAAGTTTTCGTAATGCATCTCTAATAAAAGAAAATGTCAATAAGTAAACAAAACTAACGACTTTTTCCAGAGAAACAACCATCAAAAATCAATTTGAAAGGTAGTAAATAAACGCGATTACTATATTTGATTTGGAGCTTTATATTAGGCTAGGGGTAACACCGGTGATCTACTAAACCATGGATTTCCGGTTCAATACTGGCAATAGTCATAGCTTTTTCTGAAAATTGAAAGTTTAGAGGTTATATGGAGCCCAGGAAATAAATTGCTCGGACTGTTGAACCGACACGATATAACCTTAGCTGTTGAGTCGTCTGTAAACCCTAACAATTTATTTTAATTTTTTTTATTAAGGAATTCTCCAAGAATACTCGTTTTATGGAACACTTCTGCAATAAAACTGTGTCTATCAGCTATCACTCAAATACGTGTAAACCCAGAGGATACAATGTTGGTACTTATAACTTGATGTTTCTAGTTAAATAGTCATCAAAACATTTCATGTACCCTAACTGGATGTCCGTTTGTTCTGCTAGTCTGTAGACATTAACATTGGGAATAGTGTTAATAAATCGTCTGCGGAAAAACTTTTTAAAATTATTGGGTTATTGAAGGTTCACTTCAGCTCAGTCTATTATGCATCTATTATTTAATGCTATTTACTAGGTATTTCGAATGATTCGCTTTGACAACTAAGGTCAATTTAATATTAACCTTAAAAAAATTAAATATTACTTTATTTATAAGTGAGAGCTTTACTTCGTTGAAGTTCGTTTTAATTTATTGTAAATAAAACAATTGTTAACTTCAACTGTTTTTTTTATTTTAACCTTATGCGTATTTCGACATGTTGACATGTCATTCTCAGAGGCAAGATTAAAAGTAAACAGTTGGTGTTGCTATAGGAACGATAAATCTTCATAACTTCATCTTGATTTTCTATATCTGCGTCCAGGTGACTTGATTTCTCATTCCAAAACGTTCAATAACGGTGAATTTAAAAGACCAATTTGCTCATGCATTGAAGGTACAAATTTTAAATGTTTGTGAATTTCAAATGCTTCTAGTATATCCAACTTACGTTTATCATCACGAAAGCGAAAAAATTTTATAGTGACATTAGATGATTGGCTGATTGTGTTCTAATAAGTGTTTAGCGTTATTGGATTTATGTGGGTGTTTATATTTGTAACGTGTTCCTTGTATCTAGTATCAAAATTTAGAATTATTTGACCTATATAAACTGAATTACAGTGCAAGCAATTTAATTTATAAGTTATATTACTTTTATTTGTTTTGTTTATAATTTTGGCAATTTTTTCTGATTTATTGCCAAAATATGGAATTGACGTGTATTTCACTTTACATGATGAAGTAGTTGGATGAATTTTCTGAATAGCTAATTTCTAATGTTTCTCTTTAATTGTAACAAATATAAACACTCACATAAACTCCATGACGCTAAACACTTATGAGAACACAATCAGTCAATTACATCTAATAACACTATAAACATTTTCCACTTTTGTGATGGTAAACGTAAGTTGGATATACTATAAGCATTTTAAATTCACAAACATTTAAAATCTGTACCTTTAATAAATGAGCAAATTGATCTTTTAAATTCACCGTTATTGGACGTTTTGGAATGAGAAATCAAGTCATCTAAACGCAGATATAGAAAACCAAGATCAAGTTATGAAGATTTATTGTTCCTATAGCAACGCCAACTGTTTACTTTTAATTTTGCCTCTAAAAATGACATGCCAACATGTCGAAATACGTATAAGGCTAAAATAAAAAACTAGTTGAAGTTAAGAGTTGTTTTATTTACAATAAATTAAATGTTAGTCTTAAAAAAACATAAATCGGTTCTTTATTGTTCTTGTTTCCAAAAATACTGAGCATAATTTATTAATTGGGGATATCTTATCTATATTCTACTAAAAATTTAGTGCAATAGAATCAACGGAAAAATATAATTTGAATACAAACGTCAAAACTTGATATTTTTTATTATTTTAAGAAAATCGGCTGTAGAATTTTTTGCCTAAGGCTTTGTGCTTCACTGACGTTTTGAGCTTGTTTGCTTAACACGTTTTTAAAGCTACCACCAACGTATATCAAAAAGTGTGACAGCTCTTGTCTGGCACACATGGTAGGTAGTACGTTTTGATTTTTTGTTATTAGTGTTGCTGAAAAGTTGCTAAATAATACATGTGTAGTTAATAAACTTACCTGTTGTGAATAACACGATGGCTTTGAGACACGAGTACTCCGCCGAATCGACATGTAACGCTTTCAGCTTTTCAACTTGTTCCTAAAATAAATACAATCCTCTATAAGCATTATATGAGACTGAAACACTAATATTGGCATGATCCCAAAATGTTTCGCTAATTAGTATCATTATTCATGAGGTTAAATCACTTAAATTGTTTTTACTTATTAAAATTTTAGATAGGTACAGGAAGCAGGAAACGTTAATGTTTAAATGTAATTTTGCAGCTTGTTATAAAACTACTTCCAACATACAAAACCACACACGTGTCTCTGATGTAGTTTGAACCGCAAGAACAAAGGCTGTTGTAGATATTTGGCCTTTTATGGATCTGAAACCGTTTCCAAAGTTTCAGTAGTCTTGAAGACTGTCTTTATCCCGTACCTTATAAGAACATGCCCAATCTTATCAGTAATGCCTTTACTGTAAGGTAGAAAAGCTAAGCTTTCCGGAGGTGCCAGTTCCTCCTTAGCCCTTGGACTGTTCCGCATTGCGGATTGCTCTATGAATTTCTGTGGTTGTATAACCGTTTTGTTGTAACGACATCAAGAGATGAGTTTTCTCTTGTTGTGGGTGTTCTGCATCTGATATTCGAACTACTCGCTGATAGTTTTCGAAGCCGTCTCCGCCGAACGGTGACAGCCAACCAGAACTCCGCCGTTCTGTCCGAATAGCTCAAAGGGGTTTAAATACCTCCGCAGCCTGGTTTAGAATTCAGTTCTCTATTCGCTTAGAAGATGCATTCCCAAATAACGACGCGGTCTAAGCCGAAAGTAAATTGTAATATTGACAGTTCAAGAAACTACGAAAGCCTTAAAGAATATAAAGCTACATACAATTTACGCTATTTATTCATCAACTCTTGTTTAATGCATAATTTCTTTTTCTACAACGTTGCAACTACAGGGTGAGTCATTCAAGTGTCACCTTCCTACTATTTTGCTAAACTAAAACTATTAAGAATATTAAATATTTTCTTAACAAAGTTGTATGAGGCATAAGTCGCTGCTTTATGTCGTAGTTCAAAACTTTCTGTACTGTCACGTGGCAGCAATGACGTCATTGCTCTACATTTTGACGCGTTATGTCAAAGTACGATTGTACCATGGCCTACTGCAATGTAATGGTTTTTTGTTTTTTCTCATAAAAATCGTAATGCATGGTATTTAAAATATGATATCGTTGAAAAGAAAACTAAATGTTCTATAAGAGAGCGATAAAAACATATAGAAACATATAGGTTTTATTGTTATAGCTTTGAGAAGCGATACATTAGGCACTATTCAGCAGAAACTCTTTAATATACTATCCCTCTATTTTGCCTCCTAACAGAGCTACAGGGCGTCAACGTTCAATTTCCAATTCCTTTGTTTTTACGTATCTCCAAAATAAAGAACTATATCAGAATACTATCCATAGCCTGCTTGCTTGAATATTTTCTGTCACATTGCTTTCGAAATTTTTGAAATATAACGGTATGAATGTTTCATATCAGAAAGTTTTAGAGGATGACATAAAGTAGGCCAACAACAACTTTTATTAACTAGAAAATTTTATATTCTTTATAGTTTAGGAATTAGTAGGGGGTGACTCTGAAATGACTCACCCTGTATATTAGTAAAGTTTTATTCGTCTAATGCTGCTATCTTGAGTAAGTTTCATTTTTGAAACTTTTGTTTTACCACATTTCTCGTACGAGTTGTTGCAGATTTACTACCGTACATAAGTGTCGACATCTGTTTAAATCTTATTTTACTTCACTGTATTCTACTTTCATTCGTTCTGATTTGTTTTACGTTTTATTTTTGCGATGGAGTATGCACAACACAATAGTTCTCTTTTAAGAACCCGATTAATTGCACTCTTATACACAATCGCTGGCATGCTTAAACATTCTTTCATTTTTAGTTAGCATTTCTATTGTACTGGATTTAAGTTTTTCCATTCGTGCGTCCATTTTATGTAAACTTACTAGGGTCAGCGTGTCACTATGAATTTATTTTTGCTACTTTTTTTATTGCAAGCTAGTAGTTCCCATATTTACTCACAGAATATGCTAATCCATTATAGTAAATTCATTAGAAGGCGATATATGTTCAAAAAACGACAGCAACCATGGATTTTTGGTTGATTAAACAAATTTTATTAGACAAAAAATTATAGCAATATCATAAATTAAATAATTAATTTGTTAGTTTACGGCAATCGTTTTCCCAAATCTTTATTAGCAGAAACGTAGCATACGCTGGGCTTAATAAAACCTTTTTATCTGTCTATTTCATTACCTTCTTACATTGCATAATAACACTTTCCTAATTGGTTTAATCGGCATAATATAACTTTAGAAATGTGAATTATACGTTAAGTACTCAGTGGTAAGAAAGGTAACGTGGAACATGCTCTCCGTAGTGTACACGCCTAGCAAGCAATATTATACACGGTGTAACAAGAATAGTTGCAAATATTAAAACCAACTATAGATTAGCCCAAGTAGAATCCAGTGGTACTATTAATTTTTCAAAAATAATTTTAGTGGTTTTTTAAATAGAAAACAAAAGAGGTAACATATATTAAAATTTTGTTTCTGTTGATATTGATAGAAAATGCGTTTACACTTCACAAGGTTATTACATAAATTGTATTTTGAATCCAATGTGGCAAAACGGGGCCTGGACATTTCGCCGAATGGCCAAAACGCCGACTACTATTCGAGGACCATTTGGCCGACTACGGCCAAAACGCCGACTAACGTATGTTGGATATTTTCCCGACCGAGCTCAAAACGGCGACGAATGTTAAATTAATTTTGGACATTGTCGGCTTTTTTGGTCAAACTGTTCGGTCAGCGTATAGGTCAGGGTCGGCAAAGTGTCCCTACGAGCGTTCGCTATTCTAGACATCGTCGTCGTTCTGGTCTCGTTTCGGCTGCTGTCGACAGAGTGTCCCTTACGAGCGTTCGACATATGGCCATAGTCTCATTTCGGCGTTTTGGCCGCGGTCGACAGAAATTCCCTTACAAGCGTTCGGCATTTTGAGCATAGTCGGCGTTTTGGTCGGGGTCGGCAAAGTGTCCTTTGCAAAATAATTGGCGTAATGGACGCAAGATTCGGACGTTACTCGGCTTCGACACTAATTTATTGATCTCTGTGGCGTCGTTTAACATTGGTCAGCGTTTTAAGAGCGGTCGACAAAATGTCCAACATACGTTAGTCGGCGTATTGGACATTCAAAACATAGAGGTGGTGTTTGGGGATTCGGCGAAATGTCCTAGACCCGCAAAAACGTAACAACTTACCTTGCAGGTAATATAAAACTTTTTGTATATGAACATTTCTTACTCTCACTTTCAGTTTTGGTTTTTCTACCGATAACATGTCTTTAAACTTAAAGTTTTGTTAGTATCCTGCAGTACTCAAACAATTTTCGGACAAATTTTTAATAATTTTTCTCGTACTTTAAAGGACCTTTAACAAACAAATATTTTGTCTGGTTTGCATATACTGTAATCCACGGTGGGTTGTAATATTTGTAAATATTTCGATACACCCTGTACATAACACAGTCCATTTTTCTAAAACGTGTCTACCACAAGAGAACTATATTTTTGTAACAGATTGACGGGCAGTAAGCGTTCAGATATCACAGTTGTTCTATAAACAGATTAGCGGCTATGTAAATAAACGAGATAAAACATATGAAAGTGTTATGGCAGGTGAATTTGTGCCACAATAGTGAGGACCGGAAACAAAGAAGCTTATTAATGCTGCAGAAGGGTGTAGAACACAACTCCCACTGTCCACTGTGCATAACTCCAACCGGTAGATATAACTCACCGTCGGCGTTGGTCGGTTTTTATCACAATTCCCAACCTACCCACAACTCCCACGGTACACAAGGCCTACTGTCGGCTTTGGTTACAATTTCCACCGGGTCCATAACGCCCACTGGTGCTTACTCTCTCTACTACATAAAACAGCTCTGTGGTAACAACGGTGCCTGGAGAGACACCCAATGTCCATAACTTTCACTCGTGTGTTTAGTTGCACACCTTAGTGCGTCGAATTTTAAAACGAAGCGTAATTATATTTATGATGCAAGTGGAACGTGCGCAGTCGTGTTGTAAAGCAAACATTAATTTAACCTCACTACCTCTAGTGAGACCTGGACACATCTCTCACTGTCCATATCTCCCACCGGTAGCTATAACTGTTTTTTGGGCCATAAGTTTCGCCGTCTGCTTTGGTCGGTTTTGACCACAATTGCTACTGTGTTCATAACCCTTCTCCTCGATTTTGACCATAATTCCTACCGTCAACTTTCGTCGGCTTTGGCAATAATTCTCACCGTGTCCATAACACCTACTGATGGTTTAACTCTCTCTAATACATAACATAGTTCTGTGATCACGAGCGTGTCTAAACACATCTTCCACTGTCCTCTCCCACTCGTATGCTGAGTTGCATAACTTGCCGGAGTGCTTAACATTTATGTCCAAAGCTAACCAAACCCGATGGTGAGACTTGTGGACACAGCACGGTGGGAATTGTGTTCAAAACTGACCAAAGCCGAGAGTGGAACTTATGGTCTAAAAATGCAGTTATAGCTACCGGTGGGAGACAAGGACAGTGGGAGTTGTGTCCTAGACCCACTATAATTCTGGACAAAACTCCCAATGTCCACAGTTCTCAATCGTATGTTTGGTTGACACCGTTGTCACCACAGAACTGTTTCATATATTAGAAAGAGTAAACATCAGCGTGTATTATGGACACGTTGAGAATTGTGGGCACAGCTGGAGTTATGGTCAAAATCGACGATAGGATTTATCAGATATGTCCAGTGGTGTAACTACGATTTGTGACCCCTCCGCACCGATATTGTTGGGTCCCCATAGAAAGTGACATTCACATGCCACGAGCAAAGCCACGAAAATAAGAAAAAGGGGATGTCTTATGTGGAAAAATTTCTATTTTGTTTATGGAAGTAAAATTCAACATATTAAAAATAATTTTTTTTCTGGCTTTAATATCAGCAAAATCAGCAGTCACTTTTCGCAAATCCATGCGAGACGGCTATTTTGCTTCTAATGCACTTAAACGGTTTTGTGACATCGCAGTTCTTCAATAACTTTTAATACGTTTCTATTTTAAAAATGACCTTTCTGCTTCGGCAACTGCTACAAGAATTGTTAGAAATAAAAAAGAGTACAGATATAACTTTTTTATAACTGGATGCAACTTCTCCAAATTCAATTATAAATAGTTCGGCTAGTTTTTGAATACAATTTACTTTGTTGATTTGTGATTTCTTCCTTAAAAGTATTTTTTAATTCCAATAATTGAAGTAGAAAGGTAGTATTTATGTCTTTTTTATAAATCTCCTGTAATTGACTTGCAGATACTAATAATTTGGTATCAGTCGGATATTTTTATTGTATACTAATTCATTAAAATGTTCTCTGTGGCCTCTCAATTCAGACCAATTGTTCTGCTAATTTTAAGGTGATTTAAAAAACTCTATGTATAAGCTGGGCGAAAAATGTTTTTTCTTTTTAATATTTTTTCCTAAATCACCGGCAATTCACTGTTTCTTGATTAAACAACAAGCTGTCCACTACGTGCTAAATGTATTTGCATTTGTTTAGACAAACCCTGCCAGTCATTTGTACATGGCTCACAGTAGGCCTTGTCCAATTTTGCTAAATAACATTCACACATTTTCTACGTCAACTACAGATTTTGGTGTTGTTTTGACCTTTGGGACGAGAAGATTTGGTCTTGAATACTTCTCTATTTTTGTTCTTTTTCGACAGCTAATTATTTGACTGCCGCTCCTTTTTCTTTGTTTGTCGATTTTTCAACTACGTTAAACAAATTTTAATTGAAAAGATCAACTAAAATACTGAACGAGTCCGGCGCACAAGGATGTGCATGTGCATTCGGGTTCCCACTCATGCTAATATTGCAGAGTTAAATTAATTACGTTGTTATCAACTGTTCTTTCTCAGTTGCCTAGCTCTTCTTTCATGTTTGCGCCGTTGCCGGTTCAACAGTCTGCAACTACAGTAATACTAAAAAAAATATTCCGGGAATTCGGAATTCCCCTTAGTTTTGGCGGTTAGAGTAGAGTACGAGGTATTTTAAGTTCGTGATTTTCTGAAAACTAATTCTGTTTACATTCTGGCAAAATGCAATGATAATTTATTTGTTTCTGAATGAATTATAAACAAAGATTATAAATTAAAAAAAAAATGATGTGAAAGTTTGGGGCCCCCAAACCGCCTTAGAATGCTGGACAACGCCGCGGTTGCGGACCCTGCAGGCCCACAGTTACGCTATTGGTTATGACTACCGGTAGAAGTTATGAATAGTGTCCAAATCACCTGCAATTTTGTTTGGCATTCTTATCATATATTTATGTTATCGTATAAACAAACCTTCCCGCGGTCATCATTTAAACGACAATTTTAGTGACTTGGTCATTAACTATTTAGTCAACCAGAAACAAAGGCGTATAGATATTATATTACTGTTAATTACATGTTAAAAGTGTTCTGTGTTAAATGTGTGTCATCCTCCCGTAGTAAATTTACGCAAGAGACCACTAATAGTATTGCAAGACAACTTGGTTCTTTTTCTCCACATTCATCAAAGCATTAAGAAAAGATGATTCAAAAAACGTGATGGAAGCAACAGTGTTTTGTTGAGTATTTGCATTGAAAAAATGCAGATACTACAAATATGAAACGGTGTTCTCTGACAATTACAAACCAAATCTATCTTTACGCTCTTTTTTTTTCCAACTTAAATCTTATATAGATATTGAACAATAACTTTGATTGCTGCCACTTTTCTATATAAAAGGAAAACATTCTAGAAAATGGCAAAGAAATACAATACAATCATGATCGCCAGCGTGGCCAAGTAGTTAGGGCACTTGGCTGCTAAACGGAAGTTTTCTACCATGGATGCCTGGAGGGCGGCCTACTCAGTCGTTATAAAAAATCCAAGGAGTGTTGCACTCGATAAAGAGTGCAAGACGGCTGGGTGTCGGAAACGATGGTCGGTGACCCTGACCCACCGCATTACAGGCCAAAATCCGCAACGGAGTTTAGTGCCTCCGACTTTACGTTACTTTACTTTAACATTTTCACAATTCTAACAACCAAAAATAAAAATGTCAAAATAAAAACAGCTTCCTTCAACAGTCGTTTTAAACCAAGTAACTACTTATACATTCATTAAAATATAATAACTTTTTTATATATTTTTGATAATTTTGAACATCAACGCTATCAATTTTAACATTTCTGCAACGTATGCCTAAGTGTTATCACCAGTAAGTGAGTTTCTCAAAATTTAACAAAATGTTTGTTTCACGCAAAAAATAAATCCAAAGCACAATAATATCGTATTTTTACCATAACACTTTTAGATCTCTTCCGAAAGCATACTGTGATGTACCAAAACTACATATACCATCCACTATATTTCACCAGTCTCGATCAGAAGTGAATCTTTGTGAACTTTGATCGAAATCCCAGCATGCTTCACATTCGGCCACTAGCAACAGCAATTCCATGAAATTTAATTGGAGCTGTTTATAGCTTTAAAATGATCAAAGTTACAATTAAGATTAAATAAGACATTCGAGACATACAAAAACAAAATTTGTCTCTGAATATAAAAGATTAATACATGCGTTCTCTCTTAGTTATATTTTTTATTTCATATCAATTTCTTTCTGTTTTGGGAAAACTAATACAGCTGTTTTTTTACATCATCAACAATAACTACGTTAAGTACTAGGTTTAGAAAAAGTGTACTACTGTGCAAGGTATAAGTACATACGTTGATGAGCTCTCAATTTTGATATATATGTACCGCCGTGTGTGGGCTGTGAGGGAAGGAAATAGAAAGCGTAAAAGAGATTTGTTAATTTTAGTCGTACCACGGTGACAAAACCATACCTGAAATATTCGGATGTGATCCATAAACTGCACCACCCTATCTGCACACATGGGAGAAGCGTGAAGACCAGCGGCAGCTATCAAAGGGGCAACGTGTAACGGCATAGAACATTGGCTAGCGTTCAGAACAAATAATTCTGACCAAACCAGTCGTAACAATGCCACCTGTAAATAAATGAAAATATTACAATTTCGCAGATACTAAAATTATATAATAAATTTGAACAATTTTAACCATTGCAAGTTGCTCCGTTACTTTTCATCAGAAAGAATCGGAAGAAAGCTCAAAAACTCCACAGATATTGCCTATCACCATAGACTAATTATCTATCACTAATATTAAATTCAATTACCTGATCTGTTACTTGAAGATCTGGAAAGAATGGTATGTTTCGTGCCCATTCCACTGCAGAAAACAGTAAACGTGCAGCCAATTCACAGATATTGTCAATGCCCATAATATTGTTAGCTTGTATACATTGACCGTAACGACTGGTGGGATACGGTTCCGCTCTCAATAGTAGAGAAATATAGCTGCTGAGGTACGAATGATTACTTAATGACGTTGATACGGAGTCCGCCGAATTTAGAAATTGGTTAGGTAGACCGGGTAATGACGGTTGTGATGGCGGTACTCTCCCTCTTTGGACGGCTGTAACAAAACAAGGACTATATTAAAATTAATCCTTATGCAAACAGACCAGAACGTCTTAATCAAGTGTTGCTAATAGTTCAAGTTATACTTCACATCTATCTAAGATACGTTTTTTTCTAAAGCAAACGAAAAGGAACATGAATACATATAATATAACTGTAATCCTTCATCAATCACCAAAATATTATTTTGGTCAAGGAATCTCGTCATGTAACAGGGTTAACTGTTGCAATAGTATAAGGTGGTGTATTATGCTTTTGTGTTGGGGCATTTCATACACATACAAATTAGATAAACAATGACTAGAAACAAGCAGTGTTTAGAGCAAAGGTTGCGTAGATAAGTCTCCTTTAATTTTAAATACATCAAATTTAAACATTTGCTAAAACCAAGACGAAGAAACTTTTCAGAAGAATTTTTAACAAGGGATGCGCTCTGTCTTCAAAAAAACAGCACAGTTTAACTTTAATTCTGTGGTTGAATCAGCAGCAGGGGGAAATAAGCGAATCATTTTGTCTGGACTTTCCTATGTTTTAGAAATTGTTACTTATCAAACTTTTAACAGTATTTTTGTATCGGCGTTTCAGGTGTCGACGACAGTGACTAGCACTACGCATAGCACTCTAGCGGCCTTGAACCGAACAACTAATGGCAGGTACATCTAGGATATCATAGCCGCCGCGGGAATAGTTAAATGCGTACCGTACTGTAAGTAGCTCATTTTTTAAAGTTTTTTACTAGAAAAAAATAATTTTCTAAGTTTTAAAAAAGGATTTTTGGAAAGCAACTACATTAAATCAATTAAGTTTAATGGAAATGAAGCATGAACTTTTAAAAATCAATGATTTTACGACTTTAAAATGTAGGAAATGTCCTTTGTAATTTTTGCAATACCATTTCATTATATACTTATTTAAATAGTCAACTATAGCTTTTCTATCTATAATATCAAATCCGTATTTGCACATAAGAGTCACATTTATAAATACGCCGGCAAGCCCACAAGTTTTCTGAAAACGTCTCGGACCAAATACAAAATTCGTCAGACAAAATTGGATGGAAGAGGGAAAATTAATCCCCTTAAATATTGCTTTACCTAAAAATTAAGTTGTCAATGTTAAAATTCTATCACTAATGAGCAATTTAACTTAAACAGAAATGTTTTATGGTCTTCGGAAAATTAAATAAAGCCACATATTTTTTTATTTAAAAAAATTCATAGTATAGAGCCTTAATTACTGATACCCACGTGACCTTTGGTCCGCAGTGACTTAAGAAGTTTTCGATTTAGATGTTGAAGTCAGTTCAGGATTGGTACTCGTGGTAACTAAAAATTCCCTGTAAGTGTCACTGTCAACACCTAAAGTTAGGTTATGTATGTAAACAAGCACGCCTTGATAAGATAACAAACGGCTTGGGAATTTTTGGATAAAAGGCTTACCAACAGTGTAAGTTGGGTTGCCTATATTTTGTGGTCACGTGGATATCAATAATTAACGAAGGCTCTGTAGATGGTGTCAAGAGACAAATTAGCGAATTGGGACACTAACCAAATTGTAGCCAATCACTAGCTCTATGAGGCTACATAGTTTACAATGGTGTGCTCAGTTTTTGAGCAACATTGGTTTCAAAATTTCCAAAATTATAAAAATATTTTTAATTTGTCATCTCTTCAAAAACTCTCATGCATATACCAACACCAGTAGATTTAATAGACTAGGACAGCACCCACCATTGAAGCATATCCGTCCCCCCCCCCAGGCGGTGAAACCCTTCGGGACGCCATGATCGAGATACGCTCGATCAACGCGCCTGCCCTCAATACAAGAAAGAGAACAGGCTACCAGCCCTGGCATCAGGCTGCGAGCCCTAAGCCCCTACTGGTGGAGGGAGACTACCTAAATCTCTACTGATTCTGCAGATCAGTGTCCGAGCTGAGACGCAGCTCACCCGTCGAACCGCACTAAGACGGCCCTAGCCTGCACTTAGGCTGTACCACTGCCACCACGAATCCTACTCCGTGACCAAAAACGGGGGGTGTGAATCCCCCGCGGGCTCGGCATTGGTGCCCGTGGTACCAGTCAAAGAAAGTCACTGGTTGGACTTGTCGGAGCAAGCGCGTGCCAAGCAGCGCTACCCCTTCCAGTTAGGACCTCGCAGGTCCCAGCACTGGTGAGCTACGCACCGCCCAGACTGGTCGGAAACTGGCCTGATCATAGTGGCCGGCACCTTAACAGCGTCGGGTGTACATAAGTACGAACCCTCTGGGACGACACTTTGATAGTGGGCGTGAGCAGGCAAAGTGCGCTTCACTCCTAGAATCCTAGACCCCAGTGCCAGCTGCACACCACTCCATCGTAGAAAGCACCATCACTTGCCGGAACACCTACTTATCCGGACAAGGAGCTGGGTTTCCACTTCAGTGATCGTGCATTGCACACCGCTCCATCGTTAGAGAGCACCATCACTTGCCGGAACACCTATTTATCTGGACAAGGAGCGGGGTTTCCACTTCAGAGATCATGCTGCCAGCTGCACACCACTCCATCGTTACAAAGCACCCTCACTTGCCAGAACCCCTGCCATCCAGCTCAGGTCCATCCAGCAACCAGAATGGTACGCAAGAGCTCCTGGTCAAGGAGCGGGGTTTTAACTTCAGCGATCATGCCTGAGACGTTAGGACCCATACTGAGGGCTGGCTGCAAGTGACACCCCTAGGACCTAGGTCCCTTTGCAGCAGCAGCCACTCCATCCTGGAAAGCACCGTCACTTGCCGGAACGACTATTTATCCGGTCAAGGAGCGGGGTTTCCATTACTGAGAGCATTTACCTCAGGTGTTTAAACCCATATTGGGGGCTCGCTTGTTTACACCCCCAGAGCACGAGGCTGTCATAGCAACCTTTTCTCTATCCTGGGGTACACCTTCATCCGCCGGACCCCCATCCCCCTATTTGATGTGAGGCTACCCGGTCAGAGAGCGGGGACCCCCTACTACCTGCCGGACCATTTGCAGCCAGCTTTCGTCCGGGCGGTAACGGGCTGGTGGTCCCGGTACCCCGGTCAGGCAGCAGAGTTCCATTCAAGAGAGCGGGCTACCGTCGAGATGTTAGGACTTATCTCGAGGGCTACACTTCACCTGGTGAAATCACTCACCCAGTCTCCGTAGTCCCAATTAAGGAAACCTTGAACCTCTCCGAAGAGAGGTGGACGTACCAAGTTGAAACCACCGAAGTGACCGTTACAACGCCGACCCCGCACAAGGTGTCTTTGTTCATGCCTCTCACCTAGATGAGGGTCCTTGGCCTCCCCGCCTGCATATACCAACAGAGCGCCTTGATTCCGATCTGTCAGCTGGATTTTGGGTAATAAGGCGTTGAAGTCAAAATCTTAGCGGCCGCCATTTTGAAGCTAGAAAGTTTCAAAAAAATGGTAAATTTGCTCTAAAATCAGATGCCGTTTCTAGATTTAAAAAAATCTATTGACTAAAAAGGCTGCCAAGAAGACATGTCTCAATTTCGTTTCTAGTTTTGGATCTTTTTAAAGCTTATTTTGTTGATGAATATTGATGTACCCTTGAATACAAAAGCGCATCGAAATCGAACCATTCGGACCATGTCACAAGGCGCAGACACCGACACGCCCTTCCAGCTACAGGCAAACATTTTTTAAACCACTTTGTTGAAATCCTAGAGGTTCCAAACATGTATACTTTAACTTGATGTGGTAAGTGAATGACGTTCAACAGATTCATTAGTTTTGTTGATAAAATACATTTACAAGCGAAGAACTCTTGAATGAATGTTATTAATAAAAGCAGTATATACAGGCATTTGCATATTTTTTTCCATGTTAATTATGGGTTGGCTTTGCATTTTACAGAATTATAAGTAAAATGATATCAGTTTCAGTTTGCATATGAACGTATGTTTTAGCAATAAGTGCATATTTCACAATAAATGTATATAGTACTGCATATTTATTTATTTTCCTCTTTGTCACTTGTTTTTATCGACTCATGGAATTCTCAGAATAGCTCAATATACGACGCTTAAATTCTTTTACGAATTCACTCAGATTAGCAGTTCATTAATTCATTAACAATAATTGTACAGGCAATTAATACTCTGAAGATAGAAGGCGGCACTCGGAAGGAATTTGGAAACGTCAAGAAATTTCTCCATAAAGCACCAGGTGCGATTGCTCAAAAAGCCCATGACAAATTAAACACTGTTTCACCAAAAACACTCTAGATTTTCTGTGATAAGCAAAATACTCAAAGATAAACTGTAAAATAAGCGGAGAAGAGTTGCCAAAGCATAATTATGTGCTAGTAACATCCTGTGACGTTGAACGATGGTTCTACAGATACAAGCACATTCTGACCAATAGAAGGCAAAGCTTTACACCATATAATACAGAAAAATATCTCGTTTTAGTTTCAGTAGCACTCGAATGCAAACATTAAAATACTACCCACATAATTTAATATATAAGAGTATACTTACGTTAACTGAGTATCATCTAAATTAATTTTATAGCGCATTTTATTTAATTATTTTTATGCAAATAAATAAATAAATTTAGTTTCTTTCTGCATATTGTGCTGTGTAAGTGCATATTTTGACTTTTACGGTGCATATTTTACTTGCATATTTGAGAATTATTAATAACCGTATTTGTAAATGGATTATTGAATTTTAAATAATCTATTTCCAAGCGAGTTATTGTTGGTACTAGAGGACATTCGCAAGAAACATTTTCAGAAAAACAGGTCAAAACACAGAAAGGTAGACTTTGCTACCCAAAATATACCTCTACAATTTGAATATAAAATAAAGAATTCCGCTATTGGGTATAAAACGCAAAAATGTTAAATAGCCAACTATCATGCTATTGTCGAGTCAAAACAATAAAGTTTTAAAACCAATGTATAAACAGCCAACCAATACGTAAAGAATTTCTATGAAATGTATTAACTTCACGTTTCTATCTATTTTTGTCGGTACTTATTAACTTTATCGAACAGATATACAATTTTTGTTTCATTTCATTTCTTATTCTGTCTAATTTTGTGCGACCTTTGACAGCTGATAAAAATTTCATTTTTTAGATTGCAGTTCAGTTCAGTTTTTATCCACGTATCTGTAGCGTGCATAAGATTAAAGTGTCTATTACTTTACAAAATATTTTTTATAGTTTTAGACATGTAGAAGATTGTGTTCCCGATTAGTTAAAAATCGATTAATGTAAATGCGAAATTTCTATTGTCTAAATAATAATGAGGGTTCTATGGTCGCACATGTGTCGCTGCTAGCTTCAGTATAGATCTCTTGATCATAATTTTATTTTCCAACTTAAGTTTGGATTTGTCATCCATGAGTCAATACATTTTACTGAGCTGCAGGTTCAGCTGCTTTCGCCTGGTCCATTTGTGCGTTTTCCACGTTAGACGACGATCTACAGGCTGTTCGAAATTATAGGGGCTATTTTTGCAGTAATAAGTATTTAGTAGGTATGCGAGAAAGGATGAATGCTATGTTCGTTTTCCTATAGCTATAGCACTTGGTGTTGAGTGATAGAACTGTGGTAAGTGGTATTGTCACATTGCGAAATGGTGAAAGCGTAATTATTATAATTTATAACATGTAACTGTAAACGAGGAAAATAGAGAGTAATATTTTCACAAATTTTGAGAGTGGAAATCTGTTCCTTATAATAATAATTATTTAGAAAAAAATTAAAATAAAAATCATTTATACTCTCTCGCATACCTACCAAATACTGATTACTGAGAAAATAGCCTTACCTATTAACATTATACAACTAAACAACGATAAATATGAATTAAGAAAAAATGAGCGACTGTGAGAAATTTATAACAAAAATGAGAAAAACCCTTTTAGTTCTCACAAGAACAATTATTAGTACGTTCAGATGTACATTTCGGCTGCTAAGCAGCCATCTTCAGTGAACTAACACAGAAGAAAGAAACACTACGCCAAAGTGGAAAAACACAACGAAGCAGATAAGTAACTTACGCCTGGTGATATCGCCAGATTTCTTCACTTCGGCGTATTGTTGTTTCTTACCTGTTAGTTCACTGAAGATAGTTGCTTAGCAGCCGAAATGTACATCTGAACGTACTAATAATTGTGCTTGTGAGAACTAAAAGGGTTTTTCTCATTATTGTTATAAATATGAATGATCAAAACTAGCTTAGGGTTGTGCGAAAGAAAACCTACAATCTCAATACCTGTTTCCGTGAATGCTATTGTTTCATGGCTAGCATAATTTATTAAATCCTATGATTCATGTAGAGTAGTGCATGTGAATTGTAGAAAATTTAATTCTCTATCGACATGTGTAAAAATATATAGGTTATTCCGTTTAAAAATGTTATTTTAATGAATTTAGTAAATGCCATGTTCAATTGTTTTTCTGATTACAGCATTGTAATCGGCGCAAAAAATTCTAATACTTTGCTAATTTAATCGACTTTGTAGCTCCAATAAGAGCGAAGTTAGCAATGGTGCCCAGATAATTTCGAACAGCCTGTATATGCATACCTAGATATTTTACAGTTTCTGTTTGAGGAATCTATCTGCTGTTACCTGTGGGCATGTTTTTTTTTCGTACCGTAAACGTTACATGCGCTGATTC
The DNA here is from genome assembly GCA_958336395.1 of Ctenicera cuprea. Classification (NCBI taxonomy): domain Eukaryota; kingdom Metazoa; phylum Arthropoda; class Insecta; order Coleoptera; family Elateridae; genus Ctenicera; species Ctenicera cuprea. The sequence goes on from OY284496.1 coordinate 28,862,884, forward strand.
AACTTCGTTTGCTTGTGTCTCTCTCGTTTTAGCTAACGCTTAATTTTGTTCAGGTTTATTTGCAGGAGCTCTGAGGCAATGAATGGATTGGTGTGCTGTGTCATGATCGCCGTATCGTCTGCAAAAGTTATTTTAGCATTGGGTTCCATTGTTGGTAGATCTGATGTATATAGAAGATATAGGATTGATACCAAGACGCTTCGCTGTGGTACCCCCAATTTGATCGAATCTATCCCGGTATATTCTTGGTGCTTAACCAAGTGCCTATGGCTCAGGTAGGACTTAAGCAACTGATAAGTATCATAAGGGAACATGAATGTTATGTTATATATACCCTATATAACAAACTTTGTCAAAAACCTACGATATATTTATGAAGAATGTAGAGCAGTACCTCTTTTCTTCCAGGTCTTTGATAACTTCGTAGACTGATTTATGCACTTGTTCCATAGTTGCATGTTGTTCGCAAAACCGAAATTGGTGATCTGGGATTAGTTTCTTCGGTAGCAATATTGGTCTAAACCTTTTTAACAATAGCTTCTCAAGGACCCTCGACATTATTCGCAGTATCCTACTACGGCTATAGGAGGTCACTTCTTCCGAGTTTTTTTCCAGTTTTGGTAGCATGATTATTTGTGATACTCTCCATTGTTGAGGAAATTGGTCCAATTGAAGTGCTGCGTTTAATAATACAGTAAATAAGTCTAATCCGTTTGTTTGGCAAGTGATTCAATACTTTGCCGGTTTTAAGTCATAACTTGGTGCTTTTGTTCTGAAGCAAATCCAAGTGGTGGGGTGTTTCCAGGAATTGGAGGATGTCATTTTCCTAATTCTGAGGGTAAAGACTCATACCATCTCTAGATGTTCTTCAATTACTTTTGATTTTATTTTTGTCGTTTTTCGCCCAGTCTCCGTTCTCAAGCTTAATTGTTGGGATATGAACTGGTGGTTGCTTTATCTTCCTCGATACTTTCCACGGGGAATAATAAGTAGCTTTCGTTGAGCATTGCCCTTCCAGGTAGTATTAGATGACTACATTTATTTTCTTGACATAGCAGGCTTTTTACTTCTTTCAGTGCTTTGTTAAATTTAGATTTGTCATGAGAAAATTGGTTTTTGCCACTCCTTCCTTAGTTTTCGTGTTTTAGTAGTTTTGATTTTCACATCTCTTGAACAGTTGTGATTATTTACTAATATTTCGTACTTGGGAATGGCTTCTCACACCACTTCCTGTATTTTCTAGTTGATCGTTTAGAATCTTTCTGAATAGATGCCAATCTGTTTTTGCTATTGTGCAGTGGTAGTTTTTGTTGCCTTATTAGTTGTGCATTAAGAGTTACTACTATCGGTGAGTTTTCAGAGAATAGATCCCGACAAGATTCGGCCTTTAAGTTGTTTTCGGCTATACCTTTAGAATCACGTTTGGTGTCTATCTGCGATCCGCAGGCCAGTAAGTTGGTTCTCCTGTTGACACTGGTTGAAGATTGTTTTCTTGCACAGCCACGTACAAATTGGTGTTTTTTCGAGGTGGGTGTGTGAGATCTACAAGCCCACGAAAGATGTTAGGCATTAAAGTCCTTTTCGGCGATGTATCTAGGGTCCAAAGTTTTAAAATATTGTGAAAACTGTTCTTGCTTGACTGCGTATTTTAGTGGATAATAAGTAACTGAGAGTGTAGCTTGTCCAATCCAAAATTGCATGTAATCCCGTTTTTCGTCGCACTTAATTTTAGTTTTAATATTACCGCGGTATCCCTGTACTTACAAATTTATTTATCTGATTATAAAAAAAAATAAATACTATGTGCGAAAGTTAAACACCAAGTTGTATAAATCGGCGTACTGGATTTGTGGGTGCGAATTCCTTGTTGTATTTATTTGTGTAATTTGTGGCGTTTTAGTCTCATCTTGCACAGCAATAGGTGTGAAAGGTTTAAAGCAAAAAATATCATTCAAAACAATAAATTCTAGAACTGTTAATTACAGTAAGATTGTTTTCCTTCTAAATTTGTGTCGGCTTTTCGTAGTAAATGTTCACGCTCCGCCACTGGCAAGTTCTACATTCGAGCTTAGAGCAGTATAAAAATAAACAAAGTTTAAATGTCGTTTATTTTAAGATTTATTTAATTTATTCGGCGGTTCAAAAAATTGCGTATAATTACTGCATGAAAATACCCACTTTTCACTCCTATTATCTCTTAAGTATGTTTTCAAATTTTAAATGCATTTTTTACATTCACATACATCTATTTTATTTAAAATACAAAAGTTAAGCACAACATCCGTACTTAAAAGTTTTAACAAGGAGATGCAAAGGATTTCGAATAAATTACTGCCCCCATTAAAATCTGCCTTCTAATCTTTTTATTAGTAACATAAAAAAGGAACCACAACCTTTTCTTCTTAAAGGAGGCGCAAAGCTCTTCTAGCTAAAATAAAGTGTACAAGGAATGTCGAACTACAGCTGTTATAGTTTGCTGCAAATTTCTTACAAAAACAGGTTGAACGGGCAATGTAAAATTTAAAATTAAACAAATACTAGAATAGATAGAGGTACATGTTTTACCAGTACTGCAGCGTAACTATCAACTGGAGAGTTTGTGTTATGTGGCAGCGTTAAACATCGCTGTTTGGTGTAACATTGTATCATCTCCTAAGGTATATCATTAATCAAGGTTTACGCCTGCCTAGGATCATTTATATGAATTTTGACGTTTGAATTAACATTGATTGGCTGCGACTGGCGTTCGACTTTTCAATTCTTTTTTATAACATGCACATTACTGTTCTGTCATTTTTTACAAAAACAATTAATTGTATAGGAAACTCTAACAAGAGATTTCTTAGACGATAGAAATGTGTATTTTTACAGGTAAGAGATACACGCGAATACAGATGTAAATAATCGCATCTACATATTTTTATATTGCGTCTACAGAAATATGCATGCACCAACAAGAATGAATAAATCTGTGAATATAAATATTTGGTATTCAATTTCAATCGGTTTTATCAGTTTTAATATACCAACATGTGGTAAACGTATATCGCGAAAGCAATTCCTACAAAAGCAGTTGAAATTAGAAAAAACAGCAGATGCTGAAACGTATATAAGTAAAAAATACGATATGTGAAGAAAATTTTTAAAATAATTCGATAGCATGTAAATTCATCGGATATAACTGCAAACAAGATATTGATGAATTTTCTAGCTGTATAGCTTGTATATATATTGCAAACATAGGCGTAGACAAATCCTTTGTTAGTGGGGGTCAATTAAAATTCTCCATCCAAAAAAGAAATTAAATATAAATAACGTAAACACCTAAATTGCAGATACTTTTCCTTGTTTTTTCTTTTCACTAATAAAAAAATTCACAATAGTTGAATGACGTGTAATAAAAATACTACTATTCATAAAAACATTCGGTTCCCAATGTAGAAGCACAACAACCAGGGTCAAGAGTTGAAGGACACAAAAACCGGTTTCAGCATTATATCGGTCTATATAGAGTTGCGTATGTTTGCAAGCAGTGGCGTTCCGAGGGTTCAAAATTTGGGTAACCAATGCAAATCCTAAAATAATCAATAAGTGAAAAAACAATAAAATTCTGCATTTCAAAAATTAAGCAAATAACACAACAAATATTTGTCTTTTAAAAAGTTGATCCATGAGATTTTTCGGCTTTGTTGCAAACGTGCAAACAACGTATAAAATAAATACAAACCTGCACGCTGCTGACTGACTGATGCAAATAAAACTACAGGAACCGGGAACCGGTGGTTATTGGGCCCTGGCATCACCACTATTTCTTTGCACCGGACCATTGCATTCCTTTGGTGCATAGGTTGTGACCTAAGCGTTCGGTATAAACATACTCAGAATAGAGAGCGCCAGAAACAAAGATTATTAATGCTGCACTTGCATGTGGCGTTTTTATCGTATGTTCATGATATCGTATAAACAAACCTTCCATCGAGATAGCAAGGTTACATTCCAGTAGCAGTCAGCTTTAATAACAGTTCCCTTTGCTCTACTGAGTTGTGATGCGTATTCGGAAACAATATTTTGAGTTTTAAAAAAATGGTAGCAGTTTACTAACGAGGTAAAGCTTTAAATTAAAAAAAAATTAACCCATTCTCGTCCCAATTTTCCCCAATTAATCAATCTGATAGCAAAAATAGTAAAAAATGTCTGAAAATTTAACGCAAAGTTCCTATAAATCTGGGTACTGCATTTGCGGGTACTATGTGAGAAGAATCTTGTTTTATTTGTCCAATAATGAATTGCGGTGTTTTTACCTGCACAGCGACTTCTATTAAAGATTTTAAATGTTTAAGTGTGAAGGGTACAAAACACACGATTCATAACACCGACAATTTTAAAGGCTTAGTGAAGGACCAGTTTGTAAATCGGAAAGAAAGAAAGGGGTATTGCTTTAATTTATAAAACTGTTCATAAAAATGTCAGATTTTGTTGATTTAAATTTGTGCCGCTCTCCTGTAGTATATGTTCACGAGCCGCCACTGCTTTCGAAAGTGACACAGACCTGTGACATTTACAGGTCTGTATGTTAATTTTTAGCTTGACAGTAGAATCGCAACAGACGGACATGTGTTACACTTACACCCATTAACTTTAAGTTAATTAATTTATTGCAAAAAACATTTTTAAGTGTAAGCTCTATTACACCAAAAAAGTTCAATATAATGATTTAATACTAAGTTGTTGACAAGGCCACTATAGAATAATAGAACGGTCATATTCTAACAACATTCACTGTTTATGTTGATTATTTTTCAGTTTTACTTGGTTTCTTACGCTGCATCGATATTTTATTGCAGCGACAGATTTAAGCGATCTTTTTTATAAGACTCGCGTTTTCGAAAGACTCAGTTTGAATATTAATAAAACTATATTTAGGATCACCCTGTAGATTGCGTTAACATGAAAAGTATTGTGCACATTGGCAACCAAAACCTTTTCAAAACCTGTATTGCATAGGGGTGCAATTTGACCGGCCACCTGATACAAAAAATAGTTTTTATAAAGGGTGGGTTTGCAACGGTTTTAAACAATTTGAATATTTACGTTTTACTATTAACGCAAGGTTAATTCGCAGAAAAAAATCAGTGACATCAAATCGTTAAACAGGTTCTTACTGCAAATTATAGATGCTTACATTAAAGGAATGCAGTTTTATGTTTTGACATACTTCAAGCTACATTAGGGACTATTTTTGTATCGGTAGTACACACGCGTTTATGCTTGAATTTCGTATTTTACACGTCGTCGATGCAAACAATAGTGATTCTTACGTAGTGCTAGTTTTGAAGCTGGACATGCAAGAGAAAGTTGGACAAAATCTTGTTTCCATATAAATGCTTAATATTAAGAATGTTTCGCGGTTCAAGCTACGAGACTAATAGGATTTTTAAGTGTTGCAGACATATGCATAGGTAAGCTGCGTTTTCATGCTAACCCGTCTTCCACTGTACGGGGCGTTTCAGAAAACCTGTGTTTATCTATAGAATGAATTTTAGGGATCACAATAATATAAATAGAAACGTTTCTACATCAAGGAGATTAAACATTTCATTATGAACATTCAATCTACTTACTATAGGAGGGATCTTGAGATTTGCTGGTTACCTATCACAGATTATTTAAAAATCAATGTTTACCATTGAAATGCTAAAAGATAAAGCTTGAACGTTCCAAGTCACCTGAAGCTTTCTTATCGGGTTAATGCATCGCAACTGGTACATTCTTTACTGGTATGAACTTTAAAATCCTGTAAAGTGTAACCAGTGGCGTAAATAACAAACACACAAGTTGACATTTGCTGACCAGATCTACAGAAACGCGGGCGTTTGAGTGTCGGTCTCTATTTTCCATTACTATGTTTTAAATATACCGTGTATCCACAAAATTACGGAACATAGGAAACAGTCTGCGTTTATTTTAGGAAAAGATTCAGGAGCTCTTCGAATGTTTTCTGCAACTATTATACAACATGCGTTACTTGTGTTGTCTACACTCTACGCGAAAGAACAAATGTAAAGCATCTTAAGGCGGTTGGGCTGCTGTTGATCGGTAAAACAGCTAAACAATAATATCAATAAAGACAAACTTTGATGATTAGTAAACGTAACAAACATTGACAATACTGTTTATTATTTACCTAGAAAAGAACAAGAATGATATTAAATTTGCTTATAATTAACCTGCATTGTAACCGTATGCAAAATTTAATATAGCATTTTTCCTATGTTCCCCAGCTTCGTAGACACACGGTATAAACATTGTTAATTGTTTTTACTAAATAAACAACAAAATAACAACTGGTATTATAGGCAGGCCGGTTTTGGGCAAATACATGGCACGACCTCGCGTTCTAACCGACCTCGCTGCATCAAACCATATACAGGTGATTAAGTATTCTGCTAGTGCTTCGACAAGACCGAGACCAACACAAAACACTCTTAGTCTTGTCTTGGTCTTGTAAAATCTTGAACATGTAGTCTTGTCTTGGTCTTGCGATGGCAAAACCAAGACCGAGACTAACTCAGTCTTGGTCTTGATCAATTTTTTGCTCATTTTATAATAACATAAAGATTATGCATTGAAACTATTATATTGCATTGTATTGAAACACCCATAAGTGATATAAATAGGGGTGCAGATGTTGTAATAGAATTTAATAAATGCGATTGTTGGGACAATAATAAAATACAGATCTTCTCCTTTATTTACTTTGATTTTGCACAATTTTGCATTTTTACGGAAACCTCGGCGTCAAGCGGAGCTGTTGCTTTTCAAGCTAATCGTATTTTGCAAATGTCCCTTGCCCTTCATTGTTGTTCTATAAGAAATGCTATCGCATTGTAACCCTCAAAAAGCACCTTAAGCACATTGAAATGATGTCACAGTCACATATTCATATCTAGTAAGTAAATCCGAAACTGTTTCAACCTTATGCGACGACGGGCTATGCTCTTACACCTAGAAACAGCTTATTTATTATTTTGTTAGTCTGTTTCAATGTTAATGTTACAGTCACGTAGAGCAATACGGCACTTGAGTTCAAAAGCTTACGTGGAGCGTAGCCCACGGGTTCAGCTACTATAATTTTAATTTGCTAACGATAGTGATTATTAATTTTTTGTATTTTATAAGAAGTTAAATATTGTTTCTCTTTTTCTCATGAATTTAAACTGTTCAAAATAGCAACAAAGATTTTTTTACGTGGACTAATAACCGTCGACAATTAGTAAAGAAAAGTGTGAAATAATTTCTTGAGTTTAGAAGTAGTGCATTAATTACGTAAAAAACATATTACAGAATTTTAAACTGCAAAGTAAGTTTCACTACCTACCAAATTGAAGTTAATTTAAAAGCACACAGTTGCACAAGTTTTCAAGAAAAATTAATAACAACCATAATTTTATTGCACCTCTGGTGTGTAAAATGGGTAAGAATACTACATTAGATAAAGAGTATAGTATAAAATTTCAAAATTATAATGCAACTACTGTCAAAGCTATCCATAAAAGTTTAATTACACTGTTTCATCTTCGGGAAGCTGTCTCTCCGTACCAACGCGTTTTGTTTAAGGTAAGTTGGGTTAAATCGACATAAGTTGTTCTAAAGAAATTATATATTAAATCTGGTACTGCCTCACCTTTACGAGATAAAGAAGCAGTGACTACTCTCACGAATTTTTCCGTTGCAGTGGTCTGTACTACAGATACACCGCGGGCTGCAGATACGAGGATCCTAGCCCACGGGTTCTGCAAGTTTATGTTTTGACTGTTTTGTCCCGAATGTAAATTAGATCACCCGACCGAAAACTTGGTGTTGTACAACCAAAATGAAATATGGAGTCGCGTGTAACAGAAAAATGCCGTGCAATTATAGAAGGCAGTAATGACAATTACGCAGATAATATGGAACTAGCTGTTGTTATTAATGAAAAACCTGCATCAGCTGTAGAGAAAATGGAGAAATACTTAAGTTAGCTGTCTGAGGTTGATTCATCAAGGAGACGAAGATCTGGGTTTTCAAAATAATTTAAATAACAAACAAAAGAAAAGCTATCGGGCAACCGCCACAGCACCTTTCCCATTTTTTTTTAAACTTTTTAGAAATTTAATTTTTTTTAAATCTTTTTGATAAATTTAAAATTTTTGAAAATTGTGCTAATTTTTAAAACTATTGATGTAAATTTTTTTAAAAATTGATAAAAATTGTTAAAAATTATGATAAATTTGAAAATTTTGAAGAATTTGAAAATTTATATAGCAGTATACAAAAGAAAAGGGTGAACTAATATCAAGACCTACCCTCTTGACAAGATTTTGTCAAGACTCTTGGTCTTGAGAAGCTTGGTATTGGACTTGGTTATGATCTGTTACAGCAAGTCTTGTCTTAATATTCAAGACAAAACCAAGACAAGACCAAGACTAGTCTTGGTATAGTCGAAGCACTAATTGTGCCGTTCGGGCAACCAATAAATTTAAACGCATCTGGTTAATATGACTAAAACGGAAGTCAACAATAAATTCACAATGTAGCTTGCACTCCCTGAAAAGAATCTTTTGCAAGTTCCTTTTTACGCTACGAAAATAAATGTCTTTGTCTTCTGTAAATATCAGATTTTACAACAATAGAATGTGTAGTTTAGCAGGCTTGGACTGGCTTTAATTATTTTTATTGAACTGCTAGAAGAAGAAGAGAATTGTTGCGATTTTTATATACCTATTTCAAAGTGTACATCGAATTTACTACACTACTAAACTTTTTTTTTAATTCTAACTAAGTACATATTTATTTAAATTCAAAACAAATTCATCGTAAAGTTCTTAAAAAGACGCTTTCTAACAAAATTAGACGCGCTTTTGAGCATTACATGCGGCAAGTTTTCACGGTCAAAATAGACTTTCTGTATTGTGGCCTTAATTGCTCAAATGTTTTTCCGTGAGGGTGAAGCCCTTTTTCGGGTTGGCTGACAAGGCGTTTTTCTTTAAATCCCCCCACTGCCTATAACTCGTCAATAACCTGTTTTGTATCCTAAAACCAAGTTTCCCACATAACATATGTACTTGATTATTTTTCAGATTTAGAAGACTGTATTCTATCTGAAGGGCGTCAGAAGCAGAATCTGGAGAATAACTTTCAGCAGAAAAATATCACTTTAAAATGTCAAAGTGTTCAGTTTTTTTTTCTATCAAATCGCTGTAATGTGCAAGCGCATTATGCTATGCAGCACAATCAGTTTATTTTATGTCATTTTCTGCACTTTGTAATAGGTATGCCAACCCCAAGCAAGTATTAAAGGTCTCTGCTTCAGTACTTTCTCTGTTATAGCACTGCCATGTTTTGACGAAAGGTCGTATCTATATTTCGTGCGATATGGAGAAAAGCAGGAATTTATATTTTGACTTTCGTATTTCAGTATTTTTATACATTTTTCGTTTTTCTCATATAAACTAGGTATGACAAAAGAGGCGCTTGTTTAATCTTATGTAGCAGGTAACTTTTCGACTACATACTTTATATGATGCAACATATTACTTGAAACATAAAAGGTTATTATTTTTGAAGTATGAGAAAGTCCACGAAAAGTGCTTCGCCAATTTTTACTTTCCTATACTTTGTATTGATTTCATTAACAGTTCAATTTCGACATTTTGACGGTAAAACTTGTTTTAGGTCTCCAGTAACCAAAAAAAACGTTTTAAAAATGTGTTCAATGCTTTTCTTTCAAACTTTCTATGTTTAAAATGGCGGCCGCTACGATTGTTTGAAAGTTTTGACTTTAACTCCTTATTACTCAAAAGCAAGTTGACAAATCGGGATTAAATTTCGTATTACAGTAGCTGTAGTTGGAGACAACGTTACTATGTAAAAGCATTTTTTACAAATGAAAACTGCGAAGTGAAATTTATTTTCAAATTTTTGGAAATTTCAAAAAAAACATCGCTCAAAAATTGGCCAGATTCTATTTTAAATTTGGTAGACACATAGAGCTATGAATGAGCTACAATTTGGTTCGTGCCCCAGTCCGTTAATTTCTTTGTGACGCCTCCTATGAGTTTTAGGAAATAGTAAATTTTTGTCCCTTTATTTAATAAACGGGAGAGAATGAAGCATTTCTGTATAAGCTAAATTGACCATAATATTGTAATAAAGTTTACAAATAAATTTTTAAGAGCAGCAATATGTAGGGAGTTTAATTTTGATTTTCTTCAAACCTAACAAATCGTTTTCTAAAAAATAAAATAAATCGAATTTTTTAATAAAAACGCCCGTTTCTAAATACAACAAGACATGCCCGCAGGCAAACTGATTCGCTCATTTTTTAAATATTTTTATGCATACAACATTTTCTTTTCTAACAGAAAAATTTCTTCTTTATAATTCAAGTGAGAAAAACTTGTAACTGGTTCAACATTTTAAATGCTTGTTAAACTTGTATTCTTCGTTTTGCAAGCAATACAAAGAACTTGTATTTAATTTTTATAGGATTTCAAAAAAGGGCGAAGTATTTTGCTTAGCCTTATCTGTACTTTTATAATGTTATTGTTCCTAGTTAGAAAGGTTTGTTGTAAACATTCCAACTCCAACAGCGTCAGAATCAATCAAAATGCTATTATTTTGCTGAATGGGTGCAGAATTAGCAAATTCCCAAGGGGGGAACTGGGAAACGGCACTGTTCTAAGAGACCTTTTTTAATCAAGACTTTAGTAAAAAGGTGCAAACAGGAGAACGGCCGTAGCTTAATGGTAAGTGCACAGGCTACCAATGCAGCGGATCCGGGTTCAAGAAGAAGTGCATGTACTTCCTGTGGTTCGGAGCCCAGATTAAACTGTAGGTCCCCTATGTCTGTCTGTGCAAAAACATCTATCTCAGCGCATGAAACACAGACATAGGAGAGAGGTCGCCAACGCCCTGAATAGGGTATGGCACTAGAAGAAGAAGAAATAGGTGTTTGTAAAGTATGGAATCATTAAGCATTCAGAACTCAACACTCTAAAAAATGATTTAATTTTAGGAACAAATACATATTTGTTACTTTGTTTTTAGTTCGTGTAACGAAATATTAATAGACGCAACCGATTGAACCGCAATTGTAGCTAACAGGGATTTGTTATAGCCTTTAACATATATTAGTAGATGAAAATTTCTGTGAAAACAAATTATTTTGTTTGTATAGCCAAATCGAAATGAAACAAAATCTCGTTGATACATCGGCAAATAGCGGTTCCTTCCGCAAAAGAATTTAATAAATAGTTGGTGGAACAAATTCTGTTGGTTGCTAGAAATGTAGGAAAAGCTTTCAGAACCAATAATTTTACTTAGACATAATATAATTTTGCATACACTGTAAAGAGTGTTTATTTCGCTTCGAGTTGTTATTGGAGGAAGATGTGTATTAAGCGAATTTATATTTTCTGGTGCTTGTGAAGTTTGATCAGTACCAGTGTATAGCAGCTAGTGACATAACAAATTAGAATTCTTGATTAGTGGGCATCATGAACTCTATATTACTTTATTTCAGTATACTCTAAAACCTGAATTCGACCATTTGATACATTATTCATTATTAATACAAAAAGTGAGATCGGCAAGCATTTTACCAATAAGCTTTCACTGTTAAAATCCTGAGTAGAAACTGAGTGGTTGTGGGTTTGGGACAACATGTAATTAACAAGGAGAATCCCTACATTTTAGTTTAATGGATTTTAACGGTTTTAATGCTTGGCCTTATATTTAAAATGTATCTATCCAAGCAACAAATACAATTTGTAATTTCAACAAATGCAGCATGTAACACTATTTGTTCCGTGAACAAACATAATTTGTTGGGGGCGCAAACAAAATGCTTTGTTCCGAGAAATATTACCATTTGTTACAACAACCAAAATGAATATTTGTTACATTTACTAAATAACAACTGCTGCAACGAACTTTTTTTTAGTAAAACCAACTGAAATAGCTCTAATAAAAGTTGTTACTATCTATAACAAATGATTTGATTGTCCGTATATTCACTAAAAATTAGTTGCATCCACTGTTTTCTAGTTACAAGGACCAAAAATTTTTTAGACTGTATATTTTTTTATTTCCGTATATTCCAACAAAATATAATAGACATATGATATACAGGGCTTTAACGGTCCCTCTAGATAAAATTAATTATAATTTATTATATACCGTCTGTCTATAAAGTAACCCCCCCCCCCCCCCCAACTAACTTTTGAACGACTTGATATTTTACCACAATATTTGGTGTGCTTTAATGGGAAATTAAATACTATCTTTTAGCCAAAAATTACATTTTGTATCATTCAAAATGGCCACTGAGCGCCATTTTGAATTTTTTTTAATAGAAAAAGGGGTCGACACCTCATTTGAAAGGTCTTTTAATTCTGCGTCTGATCCTAGAGTTTCAAAGAAAAATATTTGGCCATAACAAAATGGCGGATTTTAAAAATGGACTCACTCAATTCAAAATTGTTTAGATTTTTTTATCCAGGGTCGAGTGACACCTCATTTGAAAGGTCTTTTAGTTCTGCGTCTGATCCTAGAGTTTCGAAGAAAAATATTTAGCCATAACAAAATAGCGAATTTTAAACAAATGGACTCACTCAATTCAAAATTGTTTTGATTTTTTTATCCAGCGTCGAGTGACGCCTCATTTGAAAGGTCTTTTCTGCGTCTGATCCTAGAGTTCCAAAGAAAAATATTTAGCCATAACAAAATGGCGGATTTTAAACAAATTGTTTTGATTTTTTTATCCAGTAGTCCACTTTTTCATTTGCAGTGCAAAATTTTCCCAGAAATAACTCAGGTGGCTGGAAATAATATTGAAAACGTTATGTTACAAGACGGTGCGCCGCCTCAATATTATAGGTCTGTTTCTGACTTTCTCAACGGACATTTTCTTGGAAGATGGATTGGTAGGCGGGGGCCTCTAGAATAGCACTCCCCAGATTTAACTTTCTTAGATTTTTTTCTATGGGAATATCTGAAATCGAAAGTGTACAGAACCCGTCCAGAAACAATTGAAGAACTGAGCAATGCATTACAGAAGTTTGCAAAAATATCACTCCAGAAACTTATGAAAATGTGAGGCAGGAATTTCATAACCGACTTTTTATGTGCCAAGAAGTGAATGGTAAACATTTCGAACACTTAATTTAATTAATTTAAGAATTAATTCTTAGTTTTTTAAATAGACTTCTTTACCTTCAAACATTGTCATTTTGTTATGGCTGAATATTTTTCTTTGAGACTCTAGGATCAGACGCAGAACTAAAAGACCTTTCCAATGAGGTGTCACTCGGCCCCCCTTTCCATTTAAAAAAAAATAAAAATGGCGCCCAGTCGCCATTTTGGATGATACAAAATTTTAATATGGTCTGAAACATAGTATTTAATTTCCCATTACAGCACACCAAATTTTGTTAAAAAATATCAAGTCGTTCAAAAGTTAGTTGGGGGGGGGGGGGGGGGGGGTACTTTATAGACACAGTGTATATAATTATTAAACAAATTGCATATAGTAATGGTTATAATACTGAACTTATTGATACATTAATTAAAGAAAAAGATTATAAAATAGCCATTCAAAAAATGTATCCGAATACCCTAACTTCGTTCGATACAATTAAATATGCTTCGATCCCATATTTTGGTGACAAATCAGAACAAATTGCTAAAATTATAACCAAAACAAATAAATATGAAGTAAACTAAAAACATTTTAAGCACTTTGTTTGATGCAAAATCTAAAACAGATTATTTGCAAAAATCAGGCATTTACAATTTCAATTGCTCCCATTGCAATTTGGTTTATCTAGGTCAGACAATTTGAAATTTGAATATAACGTATAAAGAACATGTACGTTGTTACAAATACAAACACCCACATAAATCCAATTAGGAACACTATAAAATGTTCACATTTTTGTAATGCTAAACGTAAATTAGATATACTAGAAGCTTTTGAAATTCACAAACATTTAAAAACGGCTCCGTTAATGGATGAGCAATTTGATTTCCTAAATACACATCTATTGGACATTTTGGAATAAGAAATCAAGTCATCTCCAGACATAAATTACCAAGATCAAGTCACCATGTTCTATTATTGCTATAAGAACATTAAATGTTTACTTTTTAAAACAACCTTTGATAATGGCATGTAAACATGTCGAAATAACATAACTCTCTTGAAAACGTTTTTATTTAAAATAAATAGAAAATGTACTTAATAAAAAAAACTCATCAGCTTGCATGCCATCATCCATTTTGCGCTAATTGAGCTATTTTTCACTTAATTTAGTCTTTATTAACTTAAATCGGTACCAATCTGGTCGAAGTAATTTTCAGGTAACGGCCACGACCCCTTTAATTTTATTTAGGAGGGCTTTAGCCCCTGAATCCCCTGTACTTGGCGGCTATGTGCATTGTGCAACACTGTGACATGTGTCATCAGTTATACACTCCTAAGAGTGGAACTACAAAACTAAAACTACAGCAGAAAGACGAAAATGATCAAAAAACTGTTTAGGAAATAAAGACAAAAACTGGGTTTCTTTTTCATATTTGTGAAAAAAGAGAGTAAGTTTGCGCAAGCAAGCTTAAGGGTGAAGTTCTATCATTGTTCATTATTTGATTACAAAGGCATTAATTTTCGAATTTCCAAAATTTACGGAGGACTCTATAAAGAAATTAGCAGCGTGGGAAAAAATTAAATAATGATACTTACAAACTTAAAAAAAAACGTCTTACTAGTTACTAGCGGAAATATATTTTTAAAGATTTTCAAAATTTTGGAAATTTTTAAAACGACAGTTTGCTTTCCGGCAAATCTCGAGTTGAATAGGTTGTAGTTCGAAGTAAGCAAACAGATATCAAATCTAAAACATTTTTTTCTTCGCATGGTTTGTTGAACAACACCTTAAAATAGTTTACTTGAACAGATAGATTAGGCGATTATTTCATAACCAGCAAGGAGCCGTAATGCTAAAAGAAACTTGATGGATAACAAACATTTAAAAACAGTTAATTTTAATGAAAAAAAGGTTGAATAATTTGATACGCAATTTATTTCAACAGTTGTGGCTGGTTGAATTCTGTTTTTAAAATTGTTTACAAAAATTTTGCTGGTTATACATTCAGCAATAATTAGATGCTTTATATAAAGCAAAGTTTAAATTTACCTAAGGTTTTCTATTGTCCGTCCCAAGCAAAGTTATAGCTACCTCCGAGTTGTTATAACCTCTGCCCGCAAGTATTGAAGCTTTAGGGTCACTAACACTATACGTGGTCACGAGGCCAGCAGTAGAAAACATATTTAAAAGTGTTGTTAAAATTTCCAGAATAGACAGTTTCCAAAAAATGCAATATTTTTATGTTGAAATATTCGCAAAATAATTCTTATATTATAAACTGTGAAATCAACGCCAAGGAGTGTTATTTTGAACATTATTAACATTAAAATTGTGAAAGTAATATAAATATAATGTAAATGTTGTAGAATAATTACTAAATTTTAAGGGCATCTCTTGCTACAGACTAATCAATATTGGTAATATAAAGCATCACGTAATTTCTGCTTGTGATAAATAAAACATTCTAATGTTAAACATAAGCTATGATGTCTAGTGTGGTATTACTAGGCAAATTCTAGCTCACTTCCGGGACCATACGTTAAAGAAGAACCGTATCATTAAAATTAAATTAAAATTATTATTGTTAGAAATGATGACTCAATTATATTTTAGGGTCCTTCGAAAACAAAACTTATTCCAGTTTTTATCTTCCTATGAATTAAGACCACACAGTTTAAGAAGTTAAAGGGTTAGTAGCAATAGTAAAGTACAGTTTCCCTAATAGGTCTGGCATTAATTTAACCACAAATTATGCAGACCAAATTATATCAATTTAATCCAACTTATCTATACACAAAAACGCTTGGTTACGGAGCTACAGCCTTCCGAAGACCATATACTGTAATCGCTCTTTTGTGAATAACTTCGGCAGTAGTTGCATTAAAAGTTTGAAATTTATTTGTAAGCACTCTTTATTTAGTTTAGTATTTCTACTAATTTTTGTTTTTGAATAAGTGCACCAAGTAATATTTTCTGCTAAATATTTGATATCTTTACAATTTTTGTTTTAGGTATAAAATACTATTCTTCATACAAAAATACACAAAAAGGGAACTCTTGTTAAAATTGTAAAAAATCAAGTTACATGAAGGTCTGGAGGTCTTCTTAAGAGGCTTAAGTTCTTTGCACAAACTTTAAGAGTAAGTTCTGCACATCGAAACTGCAAAATTTAAGATCCTATAAACATGGGCCCGAAAAGACTGTCTTACGGAGTTACAGCCTCGGAAGAGAGACCATTTGGAACTGATAATACTGTTAACTCTTTCGGTGGCTACAATGTCGCAAAGAAACGTGTCCGGACCCATATTTATCAAAACTGTTTTCAACATTTTGATGTGCAGAACTTACTTTCGAAGTTTTTATAAACTATTTACGCATCTTAGGAGACACTAAGACCTTCATGGCAATTTGATTTTCCACAAACGTTACGTGACCGCCTCATATGAGACACCTCTGGTGCAACTTATTTAAACAAAACTAAGTAGAGGGTGTTCACAAATACAATTACAAACTTTTAATGCAATTCCTGCCAGAGGTAAAAGAGTGATTAGACTGTTCCATCTTTGGAAGGCTGTAGCTCCGCAAGCAAGTGTTTTTGCATGCAGATCAGTTGGGTTGAATCGACATAATTTGGTCTGAAGAATTCGTGGTTAAATTTATGCCACACTTGTTAGAGACACCCTACACTGTATACCAAAATTATCAACACCACGCAATATTGTGTTGCAATGCAAAGTACACGCATTTTTCAGTTATTGCGTCATTCCGTGTTCTTATTTAAAAAATTGTTTTATCTCGTTCAGTCATTATTTAATGTTAATTTAAGCCATTTAAGAATATTTAAAGCATTACCAGTTAGTGAAGTTACACATATCTTTTTAGGGAAACGTAGTTGTGGAAAAATTTCCTTGCACTGGGACTGAAAACTAATCAAGCAATCATGAAAACTTCAGCATACACGTCCCGCGAAGTAGAATTTATCAATAAGAAGCCTGTCTGTCTCGTCTCGTGGTAAGGATAGATCAAAACATGAAAGCAAGCAATGATCATTTGGACCGACGACGTCTCAAACAAATCGAACTTTATTCAATTCTAGTTTAATGAAAATTTTTTCCCAAGAAAGGAAAATATAATAAGTTGATCTACAGTTCATTTTAGTGTTATTAGTGCAACTATTAGAGTGGGCCGTTCAGTAACAAGTAACACATACAAAAATGTATAAACACAAAGAAGACTAATAGAAAAATGTATATAAACCAACGAACAAAAGGTTAGGCAACGAACGAGACGAACAAATCTACAAATGCAGTTAAAGTGCGAATTTATGAACTTGCTGATAATGTATAAACGAATTGTGGATGAACAATCAGTGGGACAATCAGAGGGACGGAGTGACATATGAACGAGTTAATAGACAAACAGCAAGACTGATAAACAAAACGACTAATACATGAACCAACGACGAGCGAATATCAGTACATTATAACGATCAAAACGCGAATAAAACAGTAGACAGACAAATTGATAAGCCGCTCAACAAAACTATGAAGGTATGAGAAAATGAAAATATGTGTAAAGCCACAGTATAAATGGATCTAGTATAGTGGATGCATCCCATGAACAAATCGACAAAAGAGGAACAGACTGATAAAAATGTAAACAGACAGGCAGAGTTAATGGACCCAAAAGTGTTTTTTTTTTTCTGTGAAAATTGGCAAAATTGCAAAATAAGAGTACTCAAGGTTCGTTTTGCAGACTTGTTATTGTTCCACACTCTAAATATTTGTTCCTTGTTAAGAAAACTTACAAAGTCCATATGTTAAATGATTTCATTTCAGATATCTCGAAACTTAGCGGCCAGCAGAAGTCACACCTGACCGTTGGTGGTCGAAGACCTGTAAACTATGATTGAACTGTATACAAGTATCTGTGCGCCCCCCCCCTCTTCAAAGAAAATCATAGTTTACGAATAAATATGCAATGGCACTTTTGAGAGCTTCAAACGTGTGGTCACTGCAACTAATATCGGTATTATGCTAAGTAGTGCATAAGGTTTCGGAACAGCAGACAACATATGAGAAGAAAAACAAACGTAACCTTTCTATTCACTTTTTTACAGCTATACAATAAAAAAAATAAAATTGATACTAGCACGCAGTAAATTTGTTAACATACACAGCGTAGGCGTAGTAGTGTTTTTACTCTTTCTTAAATAACTTCTATTCTGCACATTTTTCAACTTTTTATTAAAAGAATCATATTTCTTAGACAAAACCACATCAGAAAGGTCTTTTTGTGTCAAGTCGCTAGCACTAACATTTCTTGAAACAAAAAGAATACATTTTAACTAGCGACATAACTTTTACTTGTCTATACTTTCAGTATAAGGACAAAAGTTTAGAGATAGAGATAAGCGACAATTTGGTTCGTGTCCCAGTCCACTAATTTCCCTGTGACGCCTTCTATGAATTTTGGAAAATCGAAACTCTGTGCCTGTTTATGTAATAAACGGGGAACGATAAAAAGTTTCTGTTTAAACTAAATTACTTATGAGTGATAATAGAATAAGATTCACAACTTAATTGTTGGGTGCAGCAGGGTTGTTTAATTTTCTCTTCCCACCAAATTTTTGTTGAACAAATTTGTCCTCCGTTTTGGTTTCTTTAATCCCAATGAATCTCTTCCTAAAATCCAAAAAATTGAATGTTTTTTTTTTCACAAAAAAAGTTTGGATTCTAAATACAATAATGCAGGAGCACCTCCGCTGCAGTTGTAGCTATGTCGCCGTACAAGAAAGCGTTAACCAGGCGTTTGTCTCTGGCGGTGCTCTCCGACTCGACTCGAGAAACTCGTTAGCATAGTTAATAAAACTGGCAATTGACAATTTGTAAAGTATGTGAAAGTCTAGACGAAGTGCTTCGCTCGATTGCTTCACCTATTAAAATACTAGGATTAAAGGTAGTAGGTGCTAGTTTAAAGGTAGGTAGTAAGATCATACGAGAAGGGCGAATGTTCCAGCATATGCTATTTGTATTAGAGCAAGTATTTGAAGGAGCTTTAAAGCAATGTAAAAATTAATTACGAACACGTTTGAACATGCCAGGTTTTTAAGGATTCTGTTTGCTATGGGGCTGTAAATTTCACGGAATTTAAGGCAAATTGTCTCAATATTTATTATATATAAACACATTTAGCTAAATGCTTTTTATTTTAATAAACCGTTGTAGATTTAAAAAAATCTTTAAGCATTTAATTTTGATATTTCTACATTTAATAAAGCATTAGGGATTTAAATAAATTTTAAAATATTTATTTCAAATTTGCAAATATTTAGTAAATCTATGTATTTAGATAAATCTGCACATATTTGTTTTAAATCTTTAAATATTTAATAAATCTTCACTGATTTAAATAAATCTATACCAATTTAAATAAATCCTTGCAGATTTAAATAAATCTTTACAAATTTAAATAAATCCCTACAAATTTAAATAAATGTTTCAACATTTAATGTTAACCTGTCATATTTTTTTGACCTTGGTGAGCCCAGTCTACTTAGGACACCAAGACCGTTTAGTAAGGTCTAAGGCAGGTTCATGGTGGAATTGTTCGACGCTTTAACCAAACGGACTGCAAATTACATTCTCAAGGGAATGTTGAAGAAATTTTCATTATATAAATAATAAATTATGCAATATTAATGTTGTTATTTACAACTAACTTAATATTTATTGCACAAATTCCTGAAATACGGAAACGTGTTCATATTGTTGAATATCGACTTCTATATCGGTTGGGTTTACCAAGGTCAAATAAATATGACAGGTTAACATTAAATGTGACAGCTTAAAATTAAATGTTAAAACATTTATTTAAATCTATAAAGATTTATTTAAATCTGTGAAGATTTACTAAATTTAGAAAGATTTAAAACAGATATGTGCAGATTTATGTAATACATAAAGATTTACTAAATATTTATAAATTTAAAATAAATGTATTAAGACTTATTTAAATCTCTAATGCTTTATTAAATGTTGGAATATTTAAATTAAATGTTTAAGGATTAATTTTATCTACATAGATTTATTAAAATAAAAAGCATTTAACTAAATGTATTTGTATATAATAAATACTGAGACAATTTGCCGTAAATAAAATGAAATGCACAGCAAAATTTCACTTTACACTTGGCGCCCCATGTGTAAAGTGACCATTTATTTTTCATTCAAAAACGGGACGTGTTTTAAAAATTAAATAAAAATCGATAAAAACACAAAGTATTGTACGAAACAAACTTTATTGGTTTTATTGTGAATAAAATATTAAAGAACACGTTATTATTATACACTGTGTTCATAAAGTAATACCCCCCCCCCCCCCCCCCAACTAACTTTTAAACGACTTGATTTTTTTCTACAAAATTTGGTGTGCTGTAATGGGAAATTAAATACAATTTTTCAGACCATATTAAAATTTTGTATCATCCAAAATGGCGACTGGGCGCCATTTTGAATTTTTTTTTTAATGGGAAGGGGGTCGAGTGACACCTCACTGGAAAGGTCTTTTAGTTCTGCGTCTGATCCAAGAGTTCCAAAGAAAATATTTAGCCATAACAAAATGACAATGTTTGAAGATACAGAAGTCTATTAAAAAAAACTAAGAATTAAAGCTTAAATTAATTAAATTAAGTGTTCGAAATGTTTACCATTTACTTCTTGGCACATGCCTTACAATTTCATAAGTTTCTGGAGTGATATTTCTGCAAACTTCTGTAATGCGTTGCTCCAGTTCTTCAATTGTTTCTGGACGGCTTCTGTACACTTCCGATTTCAGATATTCCCATAGAAAAAAAATCTAAGAACGTTAAATCTGGGGAGCGAGCCGACTATTCTACAGGCCCCCGCCTACCAATCCATCTTCCAAGAAAATGTCCGTTGCGAAAGTCAGAAACAGGCCTATAATAATGAGGCGGCGCACCGTCTTGTTGGAACATAACGTTTTCAATGTTATTTCAAGCCACCTGAGTTATTTCTGGGAAAATTTTGTACTGTAAATGAAAAAGTGGACTACTGGACAAAAAAATCAAAACAATTTTGAACTGAGTGAGTCCATTTGTTTACAATCCGCCATTTTGTTATGGCTGAATATTTTTCTTTGAAACTCTAGGATCAGACGCAGAAGTAAAAGACCTTTAAAATGAGGTGTCACTCGACCCTGGATAAAAAAAATCAAAACAATTTTGAATTGAGTGAGTCCATTTGTTTAAAATCTGCCATTTTGTTATGGCTAAATATTTTTCTTTGAAACTCTAGGATCAGACGCACAATTAAAAGACCTTTCAAATGAAGTGTCACTCGACCAACCTTTCTATTTAAAAAATCAAAATGGCGCCCAGCCGCCATTTTGAATGAAACAAAATTTAATTGTTGGCTAAAAAATAGTATTTAATTTCCCATTAACACACCAAATGTTGTGGTAAAATATTAAGTCGTTCAAAAGTTAGTTGGGGGGGGGGGGGGGGGGGGGGTTACTTTATAGACAGACGGTATTGCTTTTAGTTATTAACATTGCTTTTAGAACAGGCATTGTAATTGAGTCTTTTCAGTCGTCCATATTTTATTTATTAAAAAGAATATCCTCTCTACTAGTGCATTGGTTCTAGACAGACACCATATATATTCAATAATTGTGCGAAAGTGTTTGTGATTTAAATTATTATTTTTAAAGTGGGTAAATAGTTCAACCCACCGGTTGTGCGTCTGCGAAATGCAATCTTAGCAGATTCCAGCGTCGACTTACGCTTACTACAGAACTAGCGAACATATAGTTTGGTTTGCTGTATAAAAACACTATTGCGGCCTACATTTCAATATGCAAAGGAATAAACACGGACAGTATTGTTTTCATTTTGCATAACGGGACATTTTTGCGTCCCGAGTGATTTCTCGGGGACAACGGGACGATGGCTGAAAAACGGTACTGTCCCGTTGAAAACGGGACGTATGGTCACTTTACCCATGTGCCAAGTGTAAAGTGAAAATTTGCTGTAAATTTCACGGAATTTAAGGCAAATTATTTGAATATTTATTTTATATACACACATTTAGCACACTTGGTACACTTCAGTTATCATGGGACGCCAATAGATGAAATCGAATGGGTTAGATGCCTACACAAAATGACATTTTCTCTAAAACGGTTGGTCGTAGCGATTTAGAATGAAAATACATGTTCTGTGTATTATTGTCCACATTATATTCTGAAATAAAGTTTAATAAACGTACAAAAAAAAGCATTTTTTTACGTCAGGACTACATTGTATCAATTACGCCCGACTATTCTGAGCCATCCTGTATTCGTTCGTGTGCCCCAACTCCTCACCGCAATATAAAACTTATTCAGGCAGGTACACTCACAATTTTAAATAATAAAGGCAACAACAGAAAGTTGGTGATACACCGGACATTGTCCTTTAAGACACCGTGTTTCTGGTTCTAGTAATAAACGTAGATATAGTTCGTTTACTACAATCCATGTAACTATTGTAATACACAAAAAATAGTAGTTTTCAGAAACAGTAGATATACAAAAAATCAACTGTAGCTGGGCGGACTAATTTTAAACGTAGGTACACGTTTATGTGTGGATATGGAATTTGTATCTGTAGTCTGAAGTTGCCATGCCGAGTGAGGCTATCGTGGGAAATGACCTTACCTGACCCTGACCTCGAACCAAGAGCAAGTATGCAGCAAGAGATGAGACCACAATCAAATACCGTGAAGAATGAAACTGTTAGTAGTGTGGGTGTTCCTTAAAATACTACAAATCTACTCTCAGTTTTTAGGAAATCTGTTAGTTCAGGTCAACAACAACGTAAAATATTTGATTTAGACTAAGAATGCATTTATATCGTTTGTTGGAAGGTTGCTGCTTTTATTGTCATGATTATAACTGATAGAAACAAAGTACCCGTATATGTCAGGAATATTGACCTAATCTTTAATTGACTGAATCTACTTTAACAAATTTTTAAACATGTCAAATATTAGTCTGCATGGTATTTCTGAATATAGCACCTCTAAGCAGTTATGTTGTTGAGTGTACATACAGTCACAGTGTTGCCGTCAGTTCATAATAATCAAAAGTTTGTAGAAGTCTAAAAAGTGAGCAGATTTCTTCAATATCAATTTTAATATTTACAATGGAACAGAATATATTGCCAGTCCTATATTTTCACGGGTAATTTGTTCAGAGGACAGTTAGTAAAAAGAAACTTTAAAGTATGTAAAGGAAAAATAAATAATCTTAGTTAAACATTTAAATCTACTCTTAAATTATTTTGCATTTTAGTTAATTTTTTACATCAAGTGCAACATTATAGATACGTCAAAATTTTTACGTGCAATGCATTTCAAAAATCTATTTTACGTCTTTCTTTTCATGAATGTTGATGTATTCGTTGTTAATTTATAAAATGTTGTGCCAAAAATTAGGTTAAAAAGTTTGTAGTTTATCACTCAATCAAAATTTTGTAATATCTGAAGGACAAATCGGCAAATCGGTTAATTGTTATCAAAATCGGCAAATCAACCGAAATATTCGTGATACCAGCAACACTGATCATAAAAGTCGTGTGTAGCTATCGCTACTTTAGATGAAAGTTGCAGTAATACGAACAGGTTTTGCATTCAAATTTTAGCTCATGAAAACTGTACAGATTATATTTAAAATATTTGGTGAAATACCGAAAACATAGTTCATTCCGACATTTATTCATAACTATATTTTT
The DNA here is from genome assembly GCA_958336395.1 of Ctenicera cuprea. Lineage (NCBI taxonomy): Eukaryota > Metazoa > Arthropoda > Insecta > Coleoptera > Elateridae > Ctenicera > Ctenicera cuprea. Next base: position 28,886,860 of record OY284496.1, read on the forward strand.
CACAATTATTACATATTTAGTCATACCAGAATGAGAAACATTACAAAGTCTAATGTCAGCATAAGGTTAATAATAATAACGATAAATTACAATTTTTCGAATCTAATAATTAGTATAATATCGCTTTTGTAGATAATGAAAAACTGCAACTTAAGTTAAAACATAAAAGCGCATACAGATTTATCCTACTTCATGTTCGGGTGGTCGGAAAGGTCACGACCAATTCGTGGAAAAGTTACATTAGAAATAACTCTGTAACTACGAGTTCAGATTCAGCTGTTTATGATCAGGATGCTCAGACAGACCATAAACGCATATAAAACTTGTAACAAATACGAAACTACACCCTGATCATGCAACTAATAACTATCAGTTCCCCCTTTCCGGAAGTTCAACTGAAACAGTGATAATCGGATTATTTCACATTAATGGGCAATTGCTGATTATGAGCTGAATGTCAGTTCACAAAGCCATCCAAAATATATTTAATTTTTAATCGGGAGATTGGCAAAAAACACAGTTTGAAGCACACAGGTTTGAACTAAAAATGTGTGTGTTTATTGTAAATATAAATTATAATAAAAATTTGCGAAGTACTTCGCCTGAACTTTCCGATAATCCCCGTTTTTATTTTCAAAAATATTGCTTATTATATAAGTGTATCATCTATAAGAAGTAGTCTACGGGTTCAGATTTGTGCCGTTCCTACGCGCAATATTCTAACATGGCGCTTGTTTAAAAACACTATCTCAAAAGTCAGAATGAACACAAAGAAAACAGCAAAACACACAGAGAACTGTTATTGTTTACGCAAGAAACGATAAACGCCAACAGACCAAGAAGCAGAACAACGTTTTTATCAAGGTCTTACGCAGAAATTTGAGGTCACATGGCGTTTAGGCTACTGCGCAACGGTTCACGAGATCTGGCGCTTTCTCCAACCTTTCGTAGTAACACGGCAGGGCTGTAAACAAAGAAAGTGTTGAAACAAAGACCGTCTCGTTTTAACTGCCTCTCTTTACAAAATATCTCTCACAGGGTGCAGAGAAAGCTGTAAAATAAACTGCGTATCTGACTAGGGTTATGCGCTCGAATTTTGCAGGGAAAATAAATAAGTTTTTTTTGTGAGAAAAAATATCAATGTTTTTCTTCTTTGGGAATAAAAACCCAGATAACAATTCATCACCCAAAAATTGAAGGGCGATAAATTAGCCCTTAAATATTGCTGTACCTAAAACACAGAAATGTTTTATTGTACGTCTGTGAAATACGGGGTCAGAAAATTACGACTTTCAAAAATTCATAGAAGACGTCCTAAAGCAATTAACGAATTGGAACACCAACCAAATTGTAACTCAGCCTAGCTCTATGAACCTACAAAATTAAAAAAAAATCGGCTAGCCAGTTCTTGAGCAATATTTTTAGTAAAATATTTGAGTAAATAGGCGATAAATACAACCATTTCAAAAAATCGTAGCAGCCGCCATTTTAAAGCTAGAGTGTTCCGAAAAAGCTTTCCATTTGCGTTAGCGCCCTCTATCATATTATGTTCTTCAAGTTTTGAAATTCTGCTTTTGTAAATATTTTACTAAGAGAACGTACATATCTTCCGTTTCCGGTTCTTAAGAAAAAAAATTTTGAGCTGACAAATTTTCGTTGTACCTAGGTATACCAGATTTCATAAAAATCGGTCTAGTAGTGCTTGAGATTTCGCGTCTGCACACACACGCACACACACACGAATACACACACACAGAAAGAACCATGAATTCGTATTCTATGCATCTCGAATAACCGATCTGCAAAAACGCGATCTTTCTATCGCCCCTATTGCACTCCACCATCGATTATGTGTTTTTTCAAACAATCACAAATTTCGGCTTACAAATCGGTGTGAGCATGTTAAATGAGAATAAGAACAACTTTCCATCAGGAAAAGGAAGTTTCCTTTTGGTCGTTTACCTGAACAGATTAATTGAGTAATCGCCAAATTATGAAATCGATTAGAGATTTCAAGGGATACACATTAGTTGCAACTAAAAAACACAAAATGTCATAAAACCACTCGACTGTTTAAAAAAAGGCGGGGGAGAGCCTACTTCAAAAAAGATGCGCTCGGAAAAGAACCTTAGATTCGTATTCTACACATGCCGAATAGCTGATGTGCGCAAGCCCGATCTTCCTATCCCCCATGCCCCTCCAATCAATTTTCGATATTAACAAAATCTACGAATTTCGGCTTCAAAATCAGTATGAGCATGTTAAACGACTTTTCATTGGACCTTTTGGTCATTTACCTGAACAGTAGTTGAATACTCGCCGATTTAAAATTTCAAATTATTTCAATATTTTTAAAAATTATCAAATAAAAACAAATTCTTTTCAAAATCTTTTAAAATTTTAGAAATTTTCTAAATATACAAATTTTCTAAACTTTTGAAAATATACAAAAATTTTCAAAATTTTAACTTTCTAAAATTTTCGTAATTTTCCAAAATTTTCAAACTTTTTAATATTTACATAATTTTCAAAAATTTTCAATCTTCAAAATCTTGTAAAACTTAATTTATTTGTTTTTTAATTTTTAATGATTATAAAACAAAATTTTTTCACAAATTTCGCGCAATTTTAGAAATTTTCAAATATTTTCAGAAATTTTCAATTATTTTCAATATGGCTTAAAATTTTTAAGTATTAACAAAACCCAAAATATTTTACATTTTCAAAAATTTGCATAATTTCCGAAATTTGAACTTTTTTAAAAATTTTCGAAAAAAAAAGCAAATTTATGAAGATATATATAACTTAAAATTTCTTGTTATTTAATTTTCAATAATGTCAATGAAATATTCAATTTTTTATAAAACATTCAAAATTATTAAATTTTCCAAATATTTATTTTATTACATCCCAAAATTTTTAAAAGGTTTCACAATTACGCAATTTTAGAAATTTTAAAAGTTTTTCTTAAAATCTTTACAATTTCAATTTTTTTGAATTGTTAATTATTTTCAGTTTTACAACTTAACAATTTTAAAAAAATTTCATTGTAATCCGAATATTCGAAAAATTTCGGAAAAAAGCTAATTTTTATTTTTTTTTAATTATAAATTATTAGAAATTTTAAAAACATTCAAAATCTGCAGAAAATTGTCAAAATTTTCGAATACTTCCATAAATGTGAGTGGCGGTTGTCGGACAGCTTTTTTGAGTGATGGTAGCGTGTAATAATTACATCGATGATTACAAAAAGCGAAAATAACTCAATTTCGCTATGGCAAAATTTACAATCTTAACTTAGAAATGCAAAAAGGCAGCACTAAAAGATCTATGAACATTTAGCATTATTTTTTGAAATAGTTTTCAGTGTTGAAAATGGATATTTATTAAGTAATAAGTACCAGTCGGTACACGTTAATTAAATTTTCAGCATGTAGTGGTATATTTTAATTTTATTACGCAAGCTTACAGATAATGAAGAAATGTGAGGAGGAGATCATTTTCAACTACACCAGGAAGCGTAAGTATCATAATCTTCAACACAATACAGTGGATATGGAGGTGTAAATACATTCCCTACAACGGTGCAGGTGATGCTATACACTACAGTAAACAGCTTACTCCCATTACTGAGATGCAATGTTATATTTCGCTACAGTAATGTTTCCATCGGTTTGTATTAAATACTGAATTTTACAAGACTTACTTTAAAGAATGATGGCCAATAATGAAAAACGATTTTTAAGTAAGCTTTTTCAAGGAAACAGTATTTAATACTATTGTCTATAATGTACCTAAGAGCAACATGTAAAATGTTGACTTAGTAGCTTACTGCTGTATCACATGCTACATTATTTATCAATATTCTGCCACTTGCACTACCATCCTAAAATTACAACAAAAAATAATTACTTCAACACCAGTTCTAGCTTTTAAAAGGTCTGTTCGGCAATACTTAAAGTATCTCAAAGATTATATTTTAATACACTTCAGCGAAACGACAAAGTCTACTGAAAGATCTGGTAAGGGTGTTGAGAATAAACATGACCCATGCATATATAACGGATGCGAAAAGTGTAGGTCAATAATTAAGAAACTGACGAAAACAGTGGTCGGAATGTGCTTGCGTGGTATGAAAGATTGATTCGAGTTGAAACGTATTGCTAGTATGCAAACGACGAGTTTGTGTTTGTTGTAATAATGAACTGTTGATACCTGCGTAGAAGTGGTAGTAAAAATAAAGAAATGACGCTGTACCTACTGTTAATAATAACCTACTATTTATGCAATTGTTGATACGACAATATCGTTGTTGTTGGTGTTGGGCCCAAATAAGAATTGTTGATGTCCGCCCAGATAGCTATTAAGCTAGCTGTATGCTGGCATTCTAAGTAGATCGGCTGTACTGTGTAAGGTTCGTCGGCCTGATTAAGTGATAATGTGACATATTGCAGAAAAAACTAGTAATCAGTGATACCCGCAATGTACTTCTTGGGGTGGTACGGGATGCCCATTTCCACGAATCTATGCAGCTTGTGTCTTTTGAGAGAGGCGAATTCCGAATGGTGAGCACATTCTCATGAATGTGATATTCATTGGTGGAAGTAACAATTGGTTAACCGGTATCAACGTGATAATGTAATAAGCGCTCTATGCTTCTCTTACAGGTGTTTAGGTACGTCGAATTAATGCACTGTAGTGAATTTTACAGGTTCAAAGGGTGAACTACTAGATGTTACGTGGGATTCCCACGAAGGGAAATACCTCCCCCGTAAGTAATATATTTTGAGCATGCATTTTTAATGTGCTTTTTACCATCCTACAGAAGCAAATTTTATGATAGATTTTGCTTGTAATGAACAGACAACCCGTTTTCCATGCAAGCATGAAGTCATAATATTTTCCAAAATTTAAATAAATATGCTTGGTCAAAATAAGCTTACGAAATTATTGTTTCGGTGATCAATAAATCAATTACTGGCAATTAAAGCATTGCCTTAAACGACACACAAACATTTGTCATCGTTATTGTTCAGTGTTAAAAGTTGTTGTAATAAAGTTTATTACAACAATTGAAATTTAATTTTTGATATGATTGTGCGTATTATATATGCCTGTTTCTATGGGAACCAAAACAAGTGTTGAAGTTTACCATACCGTCGGTAATAACGACCCTGTTCCAGTAGAGCAGGTTATCGTGGGACTCGAAAACAGCCAGTGAATGCTTATAGTAAAATTGTATGTACATATGTGACCCTAGAAGGCGTGATTGCACGCCCGCGTTCCGTACCATTGTGATATAGAGCAGTGGTTTTCACCGTTTCACGCGCCCTGTCCATGCCGAACGGGGGTGGGCGATATATCGACATACAGTGTGTCCAGTTTAAGGCTGCAATGCAGTACTGTGCAAAAATGCCTACCGACAAGGCACAAAAAGTTCAAAACGAGGTAGACTTATATGAATGGTGCAAATTACGTAAAACGCCTGCGCGTTAGGCAACTGTGCCCAATTGGTTTTTCCATCAATTGTTAACCGGCCTTGCAAAATTCTTTACAATAAGTTGAACTTCGCTTAGCTGAAAAACTACTTCAAAAATACGGTTTTCCACTTCTGAGTAAAAGAGAACGCGCATTTGGTTGTTGCAATGGCGTAGCCAGAAATAGTCTCTGGGGAGGGTTACCAACTGGTTTGCCGATTTTTATTAGTAATTTATGTCAAATTTTTTAAATCTTTGATATGACTGATATGTTAGGCAATAATTTCTCAAATAAATTTTTTTTATAATAATTACTGTGTTAATGCACCAAGTATGACGGGGTTGGTTGGCTCACACTATTTTGATGTAGATTTACACTAATATAGGAGAAACTGGGGTTGGTTTCACTTTTTGATATTTTTTTAAATTTTTTTTAGATGTTTATAAACATAGGCACACTTTTAGATTATAAATTAATATGTTAAGCACTAATATCTCTAATAAAATTAATTTTTAATTATTATACTACACATATACTTAATTTGAGCCAACCAGCCTTATGGTCATCTTGCAAGGGTTTTCATTACTTATTTGATCTACTTTGTATACACTAGCTTGAAAACCATATCTTGTAAAACAAAATGCCATCTTTATATCAAACCCGTAACTGTCTCACCATAACAACACGACTAAATCTTGCATTTCAGAAAGATTTATCAGTATAAAACACTCGCTGACTTTACATGTCGGCTAGGATTATTAATTGTTTTCAATGAAAGTTTACATTGCTGTCACTTCTGTTGGTCTAATTTGGTTCCTTATGGCTACTTTAATTCTAGCGGGTCAGAAATGTGTATTTATCGCGGCGCTGACAACAAACAAATGTATAGCATACGGGAATGTCACCATTCATCGGCTACAAATTGGGATCTAGACTAGGTTCCGATTATTAGTACAAAGTGTTTACTACAAATTCTAGAAACTACACTTTTACTGACGACGCATTCATTATCATCACATCTCGAGGCAGCTTAGATATTTATTGTTTGCAGGTTCTAATATTAACGTTAAAATCACGTAGGGTGATTGGGCCATGAAGCTCGTCGATATCGGGAGAATATATATTAATTGTATCATTACGTTTCTGATTTACATAAATAAGAGCGAATTTGATTTTGGAATTATATGTAAATGTCTAACAATTTTTTTTAGTGCTTATTGTTTAGTTCCACAAACATTTTCGAAATCTCTGTTAGGGCGCTTACCTGGAAATGAGAACAAGTGAAAAGTTTAACTAATTGTTTTCCTGCTTTTTTAAAAGTTATATTCTGGAGCTATGATAGGAATGTTTTGGGAGATATTTTTCACGGGGGCTTTTCTTTCTTGAAATTTCTTTACGGGGCTGTTTTTCAGGACTTTTCGTTCGGTTTTTATCGAGCCGGTTTTCCGGCTTTCTTGTCGATTTTTTCACGGATTTTATTTTCGGGAGCAATTCTTATTCTGACCAAATCAGCGGAGGGAAACATTCAGAGCGGCAAGCGCGGGGTTTCAAGGTACAAAAATAACAGCGTGGGGCGTAGCCCAAGGATTCTGCTAGTATACTTTATTTATGTAACGGTTTCCCACACTTTTACTTACTTTATTTAAAAACGATACAACCCCTACTACTTCTACCACGTTCTTTCAAACCAGTACTACAATTTTCGATAAAATTTAGCTGGCTGATTCATATAATGCCACTTGCGGACTTCAAGTACTCGAGATATCGCAAGTGCGCCCACCAACACCCGAACCAAATGATCCCGATCTCCCCTACCTAATATTTACAGTATACTACAAGGGCAAAGTTTACAGATTTTCGTTGATTTGAGCTTAATGACACTCATGATGAAGGAGACATTTTTGATACTATTATGTTCGTATCATGCAAACTTTTGGTGAATGGAATTAAGTATTTGCAACACGCTTTCTAGACACTTTTACGAAAATGGATTCAAAAATTTATTTTATTGCACAAATTTACAGAGAATATTAAAGTGGTTACACATTTAAATTGGTCTCTACTACCACTACATCACATGCAATTCTAATATTTTCTCACAAATTCATTTATTTCTTAAATGTTACGTGTTCTGGTATTCGACAATATAACTCGCTAAATTAAAATACGATCTTTAAAAAAGTTCGTTTCAGCTCTGCAAATTAGAAGAACAATAATAACGAGCACGAAAAAAACGTAGGTGATAAATACCAGTCAAATGAAAAACAAGAGTAGTAGCATAAAAATGCCTTACAGTAAGTATACAATTTCCTCGAAGTCACAGCATTAGTTGCAGCGGCCGTTAAGGGAAGACTTGTCATATAGACGTCGACAAGCAGTATAGTTTTGCGTACACTACATTAATTTAACTACACGGACTATTTCCAAGAATAACTTTTGGAGGTGTTTTACTTGGTTTGGTTGATGACCGTATTTCGTCAAAGGAATCTTGTTATGAAACAAAATAATACTCAGTTTTGTTTGAAGAATTCATAGAATAATAAAAAGTAGAAGTTTCTTGGAGAGGATAACAACTCAAAAGGTTTACACAATTTATATTAACACTTAATTCACTTTTATTAAATTTGAAACAATACAGTTCCGGAAATTTCATTTAACGTGGTGTACGTGTAAATATAAACAGACGTTAGGTAAGTTGAACGTCTGGAAAAGCGAGTTTTCTTTTTAAATTAAAGGTGTATAAAGCAAGCCGTTTATATGTCTTACTTTGTATCTCCTGGCAGGTAGCTCGTTAGCTTCTAAAGTTCATATTTTCTTACATACATTTATGTGCTCTGTACTTTTTGAAGTGCAGAATGTTTTATTTATAAAACTATTTTGACTATACAAAAGTCATGCCAATTCTAACTATATGATTAGAAGCGGAGAATAATTTAATTTTTCTAAGGAAAACATTTCAAAGTAAACTGCATCTACGAAAATAACACAAGAAATCTTTTTTTTAGTTGTACACCAGTCTCTAGCTGAGGGTTAAAGAATTAACATACTTATACAACAATAAAATGTTTCCATAACCAAAGCGCAAATAATTATGCGGGAATGCATTAGCTTCCCTGTCACATCCTCTACAAATTAAAAACAAAAATGAAAAGTTTATTATGTTTAAAACTCATTTGTAAATACAGGAACAGCGAACAGAGAAACCCCCTTTTCAGTAAACATTTTCAAACAAAAGAAATTAGGCAATGTTTATGAAATTACATTGAAAATATTTTGCATTTAATTATAAACATTTCAATTACTTGAGAACATTCTGCATATTCCATTGAACAGGTAATTTGAAAAATGTTATGTTCAGCAGCCCTGTATAATTATACAGATGGTTTCATTTAACATGAATAACGAGGGCAACTATCAGGGTTATTATCCTTCATTTAACATGCACAGATAAACGCAAACATTCATACCAAACCCGGGACTAAGCTGGGACTGGTTGGTTGCTAAGCAGATACTCATTGACTTAGCCACCGCGGCCTTAAAAATCTGTATTAGATCGTACAATAATTGTATTTTAAATTTCAAATTACCAAATGCACACTTAAATTACCGAATTTGCCTTATACAATGTTTTTTTTTAAATTTTTGTACGTCTAACTATAGGTTTAGTATATTTTCCTAAATTTAATTAATAAATTATTTATGGGTTATTCTTGAAGCAATCATTTATGTTGTTTTTCGGTATCAGTCAGTTTCTATGTTGTTTTAACTCAAAAAATCCTTTATGGCTAGCATTTTTGGAGGGACGGCCAAGGACCCTCGCTTAAGCGAAAGTCGTAAACAAAAACACCTTGTGCGGGGATCGGCGTTGTAACGGTCACTTCGGTGATTTCAATTTGGTACGTCCACCTCTTGCCGGAGAAGTTCAAGGTTTACCTTAATTGGGATCATCGAGAACTGAGTTAGTGATTTCAGCAGGTGAACTGTTACTAGCCCCCAGTATGGGCTCCTAACACCTGATCGGCAGTGCATCCTCTGTAACGGGATCCCTGCTCCCTGGCCGTGGCTATAAATATGCCTGCCGGTCAGTACGTCCGGGGGCCCTACGGGATATAAATATGTCCAGGCGATGTACTGCGTGGTTAGAGAACGATGATATTGGCAGGTGAAGGTGAGCTTCGGGAAGGAGTGGCGTGGCTGCTGGCATTAGGGACTTGGGCCCTAAGGGCGACGTGCACTTTGCCTGCTCCACTATCGAAATGTCGACCCAGAGGGTTCATGCCTCTGCACACCCGGCGCTGTTAAAGTACCGATAACTATGATCAGACCGGCTACTGACCAATCTTGGCGCTGCGTAGTCGATCAGTACTAGGTACTACAAGTAGCGCAACCGGTAGGGGCAGCTTCGGCTGTTCCAAAAATTCCAACCAGTAACTTTACTGACTGGTACCACGGAGACCATGTGCGAGCCCGCGGAGGAATCACAGCCCCTGTCTTGGTCACGGGGTAAGACTCGTGGTAGCAGTGGTAAGTCTATGCAGGCTAGGGCCGACTTGGTGCAGTTCGACGGGTGTGCTGCGTTTCAGCTCGGGTACCGATCTGCAGATTCAGTAAAGATTGAGGTAATCTCCCCCGACCAGTGGGACTTTGAGCTGGTAGCATGACTTGTAGCTTGTTCTTAGTGAACAGTTGATAACTTGGACAGGCGCGTTGATTGAGCGTAACGCAATCCGGTTCAAAGTGCGAAGTGGCGGATTAAGCCGCCACGTTAAACTAACGAGGTTGGCTGTAATGGCCGCCTTACAGTGCCTAACATTTTTGAATATGTTGTGTATTAAAAAATACAAGTTTAAACTTTAATTGTTCAATTATTATTTATGGCTTTTAAATAATTAACAGTATCGGCCTTGTGGTACTGCATTTTAATTAGATATAATAAAACACAAACATTTCGTAAAAATATCACATTTATTGTTCATTCCAAGTGACCGCAGTTTCGTGCTTGACAATGTCTCTGTGAGTTTTTGTGTTTTATTATAATTATTTATGGCTTTATTCGCGAAGCGATCATTGATCCGCCTTGTGTTTTTCTTTATCCGCTGGTTGTTTTACATGTTATATACAGCACGTCCCACTTTGCTTGGAGAGAGCCCTATAAAACTTCATTTGTGGCCTAATTGAAACCGTTTTTTTTAATAGTATAGATGATAAAAAGCTGTACCTTATTAAATGTTGCAAGAATTTTTTCCTTGCCAAAAACCGCAAAATTCTAGTAGGGATTGTTCTTATTAAAAAAAAGATTACATAATCTTATTTAGGAGTCTCTAAAATGCCATCGCACAAAATTTCAGAAAAAAATTCCTATTTTTAAAAATTTTATAAAGTAAAAATTTAGAGTTAGTGCTTAACGAATCAATCATAACTATAAAGTCTGTCATGATAATCCAATAAAACAATTGTTAACAGTTTAAAAAAATTAATTTAATGCATAAGTAACAGTTATTCTAACAATAAATAACCGGACCTAATATTCAACAAAGTTAAGTCTTCGGGCAAACGAAAAAATTGTCCAACATTAGAGCTGGTTATTTATTCTTGGAAAAATTGTTACTTTTATTACAACAATAACTTTTTAGAACTTTAGAAAAATTGTTTTATTGGTTCTTCATAGCACACTCGATACTGATGAGTGATGCTTTAAACACTAAATTTTTATTAATATTAAAAAATTTCTAAAAATAAGACTTTATTTCTGAAATTTTGTGTGGTGGCATTTCAGAAGCTCCTAAATAAAAATAAATCAGTTTTCAATAAAAAAAATCCCTAACATAACTTTTCAATTTTTGGCAAAGAAAAAAAACAGTAGGCTGGGCTTTTACATCTTATAACGTTTGATATTCTCCTAAGATACAACTTTTTATCCTCCATACTATAAATAAATCAGGTCCATGTTACTATGTATTATTATTGAATATGTATTTTACAAAGGAATATTGCAATTTCAAAATTTAAATAATAAAAGAATTAATTAATTATGGTTTGATTTTGGCGACTGTTCAGTTAAACTTACAAGTGAACGACCAAAATTAAATCTTGTGATTGTTTCACACCTAAATGCCTAGTGGAATAGGCGAAATTTTTTTTAAAGCGGAAAATTGATTATCTGAGTAGGAATGACTATACCCGATATTTTTAATACCCTGGTGTCTGCTTGTAATACCCGGAAATTACCTGTTACCGATAATTACTCGTTACCTAATAATTACCCATTACCCGACAATTATTTGTTACTCGGTAGTTACCCCTTACACGATAATTACCCGTTATCCGATATTTGCCCGTTACCCAATAACTACTCATTACCTATAATTACCCGTTACCCGATAATGAAACACGTTTAATGGTTCTCATAAGCACAACTTTTTAGTAATGTTATTTACTAACATTATGAAAACTCAACTCTAAAACAATGCCTAAACTACATAAACTAACAGGATACAACAAACTAGCACAGTTTACTATATCTGGGTACTTAATTTTATTATTTTTGCACCATATAAGTGGGTCTTATTGCCGGTTGAGTGGTGTTTCACTTAAAACCAGTGTCTACTAATTTTTTTACAATACTTTAGACGTTTACAGGCAATTAGCGTGTAACGGGTTATGATAGGGTAACGGGTAATTATCATGTACCCGGCAATAATCGGGTAAGGGTAATTATCGGGTAACGGGCAATAATCGGGCAACGGATAGTTATTTGGTATCGGATAATAATTGCGTAACGGGTAATTATCGGGTAACGGGAAATAATCGGGTACCGTGCAATGGGCAGTTGTCGGGCAAGATGTAATCAACGGGTAACGGGTAATTATCGGGGAATGGGTAAATATCGGGCAGCATGTAATTATCGGGTAATGGGTAATTGAATATTAAACCCGGCTAGGATATTATCGGGTACAACCCGGGTACCCGTCGTCATTCCTAGATCTGAGTAGAAGAAGGGCGTGAAAAAGATATTACTGCGAAAATAAATTATTTGGTGATCATAGAATACGATTATAAGCTTCTTAGATGAGACGCCATTTTGGTGGTTTTACGATTTCAAACTATGTTTATCCGCCACAACCTCAGAACAGATCTTTTGCTATATCTACAATCTATATCTGTGGAAATTCTCAAATTTATTAGACAATTTCTTAGTTCTTTTGTTTTTTTATCTTTTATATCCAAAACGGCTAGTCCGATTTTATGGTAATATAACAAAAATGCATTAGAACATAAATATTTAAAAAGAAATTCGAAAGCGGAAGTTGAAGATTATTTTTTAGAACTGGGAACTGATAGGAAACCTTAAGTAAATCTTATGTTTTTACCTAACTATCTAACTTCAACTTTACATTACAACTTCAAAATGGCGCTGCTGAAATTTGAATTAAAATTTTTACTTCAACTCCAGCTTCTAAAACATTATCAAAATTAAGGCTATTCCAAATTTTTAAATTTGCCAAAAAATTATTTTGCTAAAATTATTGATATCATTTAATTGAGTAAGCTAACAAAACCTAGAGATAGGCTATCATTTAGACAGTTTTCTAATTTCACTGTAACGCCTTCTATGCATTTTGAAGTTCGGGAAATATGTATTTATATTTAATAAACGGTAGACTAAGAGAAATTAGCGTTTAAGCTCAATTTTTCATCAGTACCAGTAGAATTTAGATTCGAAACCTATTTTCTATATATAGTAATTCTTGGGGGGCTACATTTCCGCTCTTTCTATTTATTACTTCTTTGGTGCTCTTTAATGCAAATTTATCATCCATAAAGAATTTGAAAAAATCAATTTTTAGCATTATTTCATAGGGGGAAACTTCTAACACAATTTGTACTCATATAAGTGTCAACTCTATACGAATGGTGACTCACTACTTCTCATAGTGTTTCAAGCGGCTAAATGTTAGAAGTATTCGGATTAGTTGAGGTCAGAACGTTATGACGTGAAATGTTACAGAAAATATAAAACACAAAACGGTTTAAAGTATAGAAAAGTTCAGGCGATATGCAATACACATATTCATCCGTGTTTGTAACAAAACAACACCGTTCATTCACGAGGAGTTTTGTAAAACTATTGCTACGACAATTAACATCAGAGTGCTGATAAAACAAATCAAACGTAAGTAGCGTTTTCAATCGAGTATCAGTTAACGTGAAGTAAATTACCTATGCAAAAATTAACGAATGTAATATAGCTTAATACTTAAACACATTTGGCCCTAAGGGATCATAAACAAGCAAAACTGGTTATATAGGGTAATGCAACACCAACCCACAATTTCTGGTTATTTTTAAATGGTTTTCATTAAACAAAATATTCAAAATTCGAGTATATGCATTTAATTTACTACATTAATAATTTTAGATATGTCCCAAAATGCATTGAAGAACTTAATAATTAGAATGCCAGATTGTTTACAAACTGTGTAAACTGCAGCTAAAAGCTCGTTTTCTGAGCTTTAGAATGAAATGACACCTTACCGAGCGTAAGGTGGGGTACCGAGTGACCACTGTGCAGTAAACAGTATATGTAAATTAGGTAAGGGTAGCTTTAAGCGATTTATTCAAATGAAAAAGGGACCTTTTGATGCTTCGTGGGAAAGAAGATATACCTAGCGAAAGCTTATACGATATTCGTTGCATTCAAAAGCAAGTCATTGATTGCTGGTTGTCCTTATAGTTGTATGTCTAAAATAATTCTCAACGATACGTTTATTGCGTATCCAATATAGTTTACAACAAAATAATGATCGAGTTGATGTGAAAAAGATAACGTTTTGGTAAATTGATATTTCCGTCGCTCATTACGCTGGTTTTTATACAGGATGTTCATCCGAAGACGTCCTCAGTTCCTGTTTTCATTATTATTGGAGCTACAGCTTTGCTTAAATAAGAATAAAATGTTTATTTATTTTTTCTAATAAACGGCGAAAAATAATATAATATAATATAATAAGTTAAAATTTTGGATACATTAAAAATCTAAAGGCCTTTACATTTTTTATTTTTTATTTGAGATGCAGTTAATAGAAACTTTCGTATTCGCTTATATGTTATCTTCTGAAATGAATTATACGGGGTTTATCATTTAAAAAATTAGTTTTGTTGAATATCTTTTAAACTAGATATTGAATTGTTTCTCTGCAAACAACATTAAATGAAGTGAAAAACAAAAGCTTTTCTTATTTAAGCAAAATTATAGATCTAATAATAACGAAAACACCAACACTAGACATCTCCGAATGAACACCCTGTATACTATGCTTTACTACGCATCGGATTCCCATTTAATTTTTCGATGTTCCTCAAAATACTAATTTTAAAAAAATTGTTCGTACCTTAAGGTACATGGTATAATTTCGTAAAAAATATTACATTAAAGATGATGTCCTTTACTCAACAACAAAGTGGTATATAGAGATAAAATTTATATTTATATAGAATAGGAATAGAAATAATATAGAAAACTGACCGAAGCAATTCGCCTGGACTTTCCCATACTCTAAAAATGTCTTATCACATTTCAAAAGTATATTTGTGATTCCGTATCAACGTTTTGCGCACGAACAGTGACTTGTAAGGGCGCACCAGTGCTACCATGCCACTAAACCGGCTTAGTCAGCGCAACGTACAGCGGGCATGTCTTATTCTACTTAAAAACCGGAATCATTTCAAAAACATTTTTTATCGTCCTCTGTTTGTTTTTCGATTTTCAAAAATTCATAGCTGGCGTCACAGAAGAATTAACAAACTGGAACACGAACCAAATTGTAGCTGATTCCTAGATCTATGAGCACACAAAATTTAAAAGCAATTGTGTGGCCACTTTATGAGCAATAGATTCGTTTAAATTCCAAAACCTTTTGATTTGTGCAAAAATTCTCTTGCATAGTGATATTGTTTCCTTAGGGCTATTATAATACAAAATTTTATCTCGATCAGTCAACTCGTTTTGTTCTTATAAAGCATTAAAATCATTTTTTAAAATCGTAATTGCCGTTATTTTGAAGCTAGAAAGTTGGGGAAAAAGGCATAACATTTGTCTTAAGGTTTTCTATCAGATTGAAATAATTCTGTTTCTAAAAAAAATGCTACCACAAAACGTGTTCCTTCCGCTTCCGGTTTCGTTTTTTTTTTGTCGATGAGTTTTTGATATACCCCCACATTCCGAAGCTCATTGAAATCGACCCATCCGTTCGGGAGATACGACCGCGCATACATACCCACATACATAACCCACCCACAGACAGGAAATTTTTAAAAACAACTTTTTGGGGTTCCTGAAGGGCTAAAACATGTATTTCTGCAAAAATCGTGAATTCGCCAAGGTCATGATAAAGAACTATGAATTCGTAGCCAACATTTCCTCTAGCTTCAACGACTCAAACAATTTTTATAAAATAACCATTAACTCTTATTTCAATATCCGATGTTCACAGGCTCTATAGGCCAGAACTTTGCAAAAGTCCAAAGTACAAAAATGTCAGTTTTATTTATATCATTGGAAAACTTTATCCAATGTAAGGTATTTGCATAAATGTCCGTCTATTGTTAATAATATGAATATTTTCTAATAATCATTTGACGTCTATACCAAACTTAAAGAAAGTAACATCATATAAAACATACGGCGCCATCCATACGCATTAACAATAAAAACGCAGCGCAATGCATACTTATTTAATAGTACTTTGTCTCTCATTGAACACTTCATCTGTCATTAAAGCCGTTTTTTTTAATTTAAAAGGACGTCTTTAACTATTTCTAATGTATGATGATCACGATTCATAAAGCGGCACGGAACAGTCTTCTGAATAAATGATTTACATTGTCACAAATTTAAAACGTTTGAAAAATAGTAAGAATGTTGTTTGTCCACTAAACTGATATCTTATTACAATTATTGCTACAATCAATAAAGCACTTATTTTCTCTGATCACATTTCCATGTCCAATATTAGCTTTTCGAATTTTGAAAATATTCAATATAATCTTTCAAGTTCCACTATTTACAATATTTTTTTATTCAATCTATATTTTGTCTTCCTTTTGATCTTTCAAATGTTCTCTTAACCGTCGTCACATGGGTAGAATATGGTAAATAAGGTACGGATATATGTGAGCGGCCTTAATATATGTATAGCGGGACCATTTTCATTGTAGTCCATTCTTGTGGATGATTGATCGGTTTAATATACAAATACTTGACCGTAAGGGCCAACAAAGGCCTTTCCCGAGTCCTAAAGGATCGTTTACGGCGTGCATGCATTAACGACTTGTTAAAGATTAATGGTATATCGGTGGTCAGTGTAAAGCAAAAGCCTCAGAAAACTTTTCCTTATTTATTGTTATTTAGACAAAGACTGGACAATCCAACCGAATTTTGCTCCCTTTGCTGCAAATTAAACAAATTTGCTGTTCCCTATTATTTTGTCTATTTATTTTCGAAAATATATCTTGCTGGCAATAAGAATTTCCTTTCTAGTAAGAAAGCAACTAGAAAATTTGTAAAATACTTCAAAAATTGAGAAAAAACAAAATACTATATTATGAAATTAAGTGTGTCGAAGAACTTTTATGTAGGATTTTCCTGTATCAATTTGGTTGGCGAAAGTTTTCTTGGAAAATAAAATTATAACAATTTGGTTATTTTTGTATTTTATAACATATACATGGCGAGAGGAAAATCAAAGACACAAAATTATTAAAAAAAATGTTTGCAACTATGGACTTTCTTTCTTACGGAGTTACAGCTTCCCGAACAAGGAACAGTCCACTCGCTTTTTTGTTGATAACTTTGGCGGTAGTCGTATTAACATTTTGAAATTTTATACGTGAACACTACGTGAACTACTTTATTTATTTTTCTTTGTATAAATGCACCAAAAGTGTCTCATGCGTAGTAATATACAGTTTCATAAAACTTATTTCTTTGAAAAGTGTCCTAAAACTTTTCGTGAAACTTATCAATGCCTACTTTTCAAATTGGAAATCAATTTTGTGCACTATTTCAGATGTTGTTCGGTTTGAAGCTTAGGAAACACGGAAATACCAAACAAATTCGAATGCTAAATAGTTTATTTTTTATATTAAAAAATAATTATAATTAAAAAAAACTTTTGGCATTAAAACAAGATTTCCACCCACAAAATTTGCATGTCCTATTAGCTCTCCTACTTTTTCCAATTGCATGGATGAAATGTTTAAGAATGTTGCCCATTTATTTTTCTATTTGCAATTAGATTACGCTTATTATAAATTATAATAATGAGACTTTCATAATTATATCACAATGTGACTATATCATTTACTACAAGTCCTATCAGTTACTCAACACCAATTGCTATAGTGCTAGTAATAAGTACATTAATAAAAATACAAATACTCTACATAAGTAAGTAGAAGTTACTGCAACTTGCAAGTTTGCATATTTAGGCCATGGCAATTGATAGGTGTGCGCATGCGCCGACCGTGCATTTAATAGCGCAAAATGCAGAGCTACAGACGCGAAAACTACAGGGTAGTATCTACAAACGTTTTTACGCATTTGTTTTAATTAAGTTTTAGAAGCTGTTCAATGCAACTGAAACAACTTTTCATTGCACACATCATTACTCATGGGAGGGATACGTGAAACTTCTTAAAAATATTTTTTACCTTTACATTTTTTGAATTTTTTTTTGAAGAATCTTATTTTCAATACATAAATACACAAAAAAACACTCAATGAATTCAACGGTTTTCGAGATAATTTTAGATAATTACATAAAAGTAGATAAAAAGTTTGCACATCCCGAAGAAACGCCCAGATTTTCATGACAATTTGATACTCCACAAACTTTGATTTTTTTTGAAAAACGATTACATTTGGCGTCTTTCAACCCTTTTTGTATATTTTTCTATGAAAAATAAAATTGTTAAGGCAAAATTTCAAAGGTGTTAAGGTGGAAAATATTTAAATTATATATTACATCATTCTCCCATATGAAATACCTCTGCTGTACATATTAGTATTGCTCACATATAAAATATTAAAATTTTAATAAAAATACTGTTAGTCATCGACAAGGAAACTACTGGCCTGCTCCCTCATCCGGACACTGTAACTTCGTAGGGAAAAGATTTCGGACCCATATTTATTGAAACTTTTTTTTCCTTTGGTGTTTTTCAGCCACCACTCTAAACGCGTATATCTCGAAAAGTGATAAATGTAAACTTCTCGCTAAATAGTAATAAATATGCACATTTCTACCAAAAAGTATTCAAATATCCTGCGCTCCGCTCTCATTGAGCGTGGGGCAGGGCTTACGTCACGTGGTAGAACAAGTCTTGGGGTGGCCCATGTGCGAGAATATTTACTGATTTAATTTTAAGCAATGAAATGCATTGGTCCAATGTAATAATATTTCCAATACATTAATACAACGAAAATCAAATAAAGAACTAACGTTAGACATCCAGAACATGGGGCGGATTATTATTTTGGCTCTATGAGCTTGTAAAAATAGACCTTGTAAGCTGTGTGAGCCTAAGATTTAAAAAAAAATGAATATATTATCACCATTTTTACAAGAAATTACTTTACGTATGTACAAAAAAAAATCACGCCTCTAGAGGCATTAACTTAGAGTCCCAAAATCACTATCCGTCAGTTTACACAGAAACTTTTAAAATGTTTAAATTACGATTAATGCAAAATGCATTTTCTACCTTAACAAACACATACTGTACTTACAAACAAATAATATAAAAGTAAAAAGTCACATACACGTACCTTCCCTTCTCATGCCCATTTTCATACATTTCTTAAGACGGCAGTACTGGCACTGATTTCTGTGGTGTTGATCGATAGGACAATTTCTACTGCCTCTACAAGAATATGTTAGATTCCGCCGCACACTTCTTTTGAAGAATGACTTGCACCCTGAAAAAATCATTATCGATTTACTATTAAAACTTTCATTGGTTTGAAAATAATCTCTTTGTCTCAACCACATACATGATAATATGATTAATGTATCTTATTTTATTAAGGGCAATCACAACTTAACTTATACAAATTGATAAACTGAAATACAATAAGAAGATGATCAGAAAATGGGGGGTTGGGCCGTATGGTATAGCTTCCCAATCACTTTTTTCAGTCAAGACCAAGTTATATTGTTCAAAATTTGGTTAACATGTGAATTCAATAAAACATCAAAGTATCAAAATATTAATTACGGATATGCACGTCTCAAGACATGCTAAAATATTATATTATAAACACTTGTTTACTGTTTTTATGCACATTATCTATCGCTGTCTCTCGCTCTCGCTCTCCCCCTCCCTCTCCCCTTTCCCATATCCCCTTTCTTTACTCCCCTCTCCTCTCTCGTCTTTCCCCTCCCGCCTCTCCTCTCTCGTCTCTCATCACCCGTCTCTCCTCTCCCGCCTCTCCTCTCCAGTCTCTTCTCTCCCGTCTCTCCTTTCCCGTCTTTCCTCTCCCGTTTCTCCTCTTCCGTCGCTCCTCTCCCGTCTCTCTTCTCTCCCTCTTTATCCCTAGTCTCTTCTCTCCCGTCTCTCCTCCCCTGTCTCTCCTCTCCCGTCTTTCCTTTCTCGTCTCTCATCTCCCGTCTCTCGTCTTCCGTCTCTCCTCTCTCGTCTCTCCTATGCCGTCTCTCCTCTCCCGTCTCTCTTTCTCTCTCCCCCTCCTCCCCCCCTTTCCACCCCTCTCGCTCTCAGAAACGTGGGATAAATTAGCTCATTAGGCTTCATGCTGTTTTATTTGGTCAATAGTAGAGGAAATAGTACGAGGTGACACTTATATGACTCACCCTGTATATCTGTATCTCTTATTAAAAACTGATATGTAAAAATGTATACGTTACAATACATTTAGTACTTCCATTAAACTAAAATTGACACGTTAAAAGTTCCGCTATCGATTCATGTGTTACTCTATTACTTAAACACGTGTGTCTTTTATAAAACTGCGTAACAGCTACTAAACCTAAGGACAAATAAATTTCTTGCACAAAAGATTCAACATCATCAAATCACTTGCATTTTATGGAGCCAACAACGACGAGTTGAGAATAAAAAATGTAGACATCGTTAGTAAAGAGGAAAAACCCCTCGCGTAGAATTTGACAGCCCCTCCGGGAATTCCAAAGAAAAATGACGGTTTATAAAAACATTTTAGTCATAAAACTATAAACGACTTACTTCCAAAATTATATGTATGTCACCCCAGACAAAGCACGAAATTAAGAAATCGCTGCGGTTAAGTGGTATTCAAACAATAATGAAAAAGATACTTCAAGAAAATTTAGAGATCTGTAGAGAGGGTGGTTATTTTATTACATTTCTAAACTGACCGTTAATCCACCTTACCACACCATTCAAAAATTTCATAAAGCGTGAATAAAACGGTTGGTAGCAATTTTTAACAACTTAAAGGTTCTGTATGAGTAACAAACAAGTTGAAATTCTTCTTTTTCAAAAACTCCGCCTTTAAATTTATGTTTTCCAAATTTAAAATTTGGGTTCCTTATGTTCACAAGTACTTCAATAAATAACATTTGTTTTATCTTATTTGCTGTATTCAAATATGATATTTTTTATTACCAGACCTTGAGACAATCTGCAGATTGCCCCAACTCGGCTATCATTTACCAAAAGTAGAGTTAAAAACTGTATTGTTGAAACATTAACGTTGAATACTTTCTAATTTCTACGTAGTCAGTAGCAATTATTGTAAATACCAATTTTAGATTCTCAAAACAATAAAAATAATACGATTTAATTATTTTTAAAACTTTTAAATGTACAGAGTGATCCCAATGTCATTCTACCGATTGATTAATCTTACGCAAAAAAATGACCGAAGCACTTCACCTAAAATTTCCTATACTTGAGATATTGGAAGTATTTACAAAAGTACATTTGAGAGCACGCTCTTAAATAGTGGTTAGTACAGCGAAACGACTGTAGTTTTAGCGACTGGTGCGGAATACCTAATAAACTTGATTTTTTGAAAAAAGATGCCTTGGGGTTAAAGAAAATGGAAAACGAAAACAAACTTGTCCCCCAAAAATTTGATTTGAGGGGCAAAATTACCCGCACTGAATATTGCTGCACCAGTTGTGAATCTTGTTATATGAACACTCACGAGCAATTTGGCTTAAACAGAACTGTGTTGTCGTACCCCATTTATTAAATAAAAAGTAATTAATTTTCGATTTTCAAAAAATCGTAGAAAGCGTCACAGAGAAATTAGGGGGTTGAGACACCAATCAAATTGTAGCTCATCCCTAGCTCTATGACACCACAAAATTTAAAAAAAATGGTGTAACCAGTTTTTGACAATATTTTTTTGAAAATATCAAAATTTTGAAAAATTTTTTACTTCACAGTTTCGGCATTTCCCAAAATTCTCGTATTTTGTACCACCGTGTACTCATGGGGCACTTACAATACCAAATTTCATCCCGTTCTAATAACTTACTTTGAAGCGTGAAAACCAACATTTTTAAACATTCTCAAAAGCGCCACAGATAAATTGGCGGACTGGGACACGAACTCATCTCCAGTTATATTAACCCACAAAATTTATTAAAAAAATCGTGTTGCCAGTTTTTAAGCAATACTGGTTTGAAAACATTTTTCACTTTGCAGTCATTATTTTTTCAAAGTTCAGCTTCCAATTTCAAATTTTTGTTTAAAGCTTATTTTCACGATGAAATCTTGGTTTCCCCTCTACTTTCCAAAGCTCATCGAAATCGGCTCAACCATCAGGAGCTATGAACAGCACATACATATTCACTCACGGACAGACACAGTGGCACAATGTTTAGTAGAGCCCCGGTGCAAAAGAAATGTAGCGAACGAAGTAAACAAAAAAAAATTAGTGTTGGTTTATTCCTCGTCAATGGCCGGGCCGCTATAGGACTCCGCACCGGAGTCCTAAGTCCCTCTTCAGCCAAGAAAGGATGGCTGGGTTAAAACAAGGAATTTGGATAAAGAAGGTTGTTCCACGGAAAGAACTGTTCCAAAATTTACCTGTTGGCTTAGGAAAACCGCAAAAAAAACGTAAGCCAGGACAGTCGGCCAGACCGGGAATCGAACCCAGGGCTTCCCGAATGAAAAGTGAACGCTTTTACCGCGTAGCCCAATCTCTCGGTCAAAGAATCAAAATGTGACGCACCAGAATTTGTTTCCAGAAGAGGGCGTTTGTAAGCACCCAATGATTAGCAAAACAGATACTTTATTGAAGTTGCATTTTCTTCGCACCTGCTGCTCTAATAGAAGTTCCGCCACTGGACAGACATTTTTACTTTTCCATACTTTTACTGAAGTAAGGAAAGTTATGATTGCATGCCAGTTTGCGAATTCCGGATTTTAACGGAAATACGCGTTTCGGAGTCCAAGGAACCCAAAAAGTGGTTTTTATAACATGTCTGTGAGAGGATGCGTTCGTTTCCCCATACCTCCGGAACCCCTTGACCGAGTTTTATAAGATTTGGTGTAAGTATAATCAAGTGATGTAAAAATATTTACAGAAATATGAAAATTGTAAATACACTAGCGGCTCCCAATTTTGGACATTTTCAAAAAATTATTCCTCAAAAACAGCCCACACTATTTTTTTAAGTTTCTAAGCAGATAGAGCTGGCAATAAACTACAAATTTGTTTTTTATTTATCTCCCAAATTTTACTCTGATGCCCTCCAGGAACTTTTGAAAATTTTGAAGTTGATGCGTTTTCCAGAAGTTACGTAATTTTAACTATGCCTATCAATTAGGTCTAACAAAAAAAAATATGTTTCATTTTTTGCATATTTTTGATAGATAAATAAAGTTGTTATAGCCATGTTTGATCCGCGCATTATCTATCGTTTTTATGTTGTCAGCGAGCGCGCCCCGTACGTAACCAACGCCTTGAGTATGGAGCGGGCGGCTTATACCGGCTGGAAATAACTAGATGTAAATTTAAATCACTTCTTGACGCGACAATATTTAAAATGTAAAAAATGTGGGAAAGTACCAGCGACCTGTTTCGCCTATTTTTTTAAATTATTCGTTGGGTTCTAGAGGTTCATATCATGTACTGCCCTTAAAATCTCCAATTCGGAAATTTGCATGAAATCGAAACTTCCCTATGCTGAAAGTATAAAAAAGTAAAAATTAGAAGCAATTATTCTATTGAAAACAAGTTTGGCTGATGTTATTCAGATGTAGGTAGTAACAGACACAGAAAGCACAAGATACACATTTTTTTACTTTCTTTCAAAATATAACTAATATTAACGCTAGTAGAATTATTATTTCATATTGCTTGAACAGTTATATAGCTTTGTTAAAAATGCATTTAGGATTTCTTTTGTATTGCCTACAATTCCCGATGGTGGTGCGTGTTCCCAACAATGTTTTCTAATTGCTGCAGCTCTATTGTAATTACATTTCTGAATTTTTGAAAATATTGACCTATGTATGTAAATATCTGTTCTGGCCTTAAGTAAAAATTATTTAACTACTTACAAATGTAATAAAATATGTTGATGATACAAATATGTTAAATGTGCATAAATAATCTCCAAAATACTTTTAGTAAAATGCTCTAACTTGAAGGTGACTTTTCCCAACCTAGTTTTAAATAATTCAAGGTTAAGTGGTTGTTTGAAAACCCCTTTTTAAATATGTATATTTTGTATTAAAAAGTTCTACTAAATAATTCTAAAATATTAACTGTTGTTAATTACCACCTATCTCACTCTGACACAACTTAAAGGCATTTAGATTTTACTTTTCAAAACAACCTGATTTACCTCCACTCACTATTGTGTTTCGTACCTAAATATGATATTTCACTGAAATAAAACTAACGCGAAGGAAAATATTCCTCAAAATAGAGATAATTTGTCGACATAGTAAAAACGTTTTCTTTTAACGTCATTGTTTTAAAATTAGTGAGACAAAAATCTTTATTTTATAATTAGCATATGCGTTTTTAGACCACCAGCAGCTATGGACGCAAAAGTTAACAGATTCCAAAAATTAGCATATTGAATATGTATGAATTATCACCACAATGCTTTTCCGTTTTAACTTGCAATACCTGTTTATAATAGAAATGCGCGGATGGGTCTTAGATCATTTTAAATTACTGTGTCTATTGATTTAGTGAAAGTAATAGTAATAGTGATGACAGTAGTAACAATTTCTGCAATGGTTCGCGTTTATCTAAATGTTAGGTGTTATTAATCTTTGCAGATATTAAAACACAATGACCCAATTTTTTCCTATACCACATATTCATGTTTTTTTTTTAATTTATCATTTTCGAAATTTTCAATTATTTCAAATTTAACGATAAATATGGTAGTCTATTTAAAACAATTTGACCTTTTAAAACAACCATAAAATTACTACATATACTAAAAACTAATACAAAAGCAACCACGTTTCGAATTAGATCATCATCATGTATTCCCGAAACTCCTAATGCACTGAAACTGAAAATCAAAAAGCTATGAAAAATGTTTAACCTCTTGTTATTGCCAATAATGTTTAATAAACTAAATAGGGATTTTAACAATTAAGTTGTCATCATCAGTAAATTAGAGAATAAGTAGAGCGCAAGGCTAAATTCCGGGTAGTACTGACGCGCAAACATACGAACGCGGACATGGCCAGTGAAAGCTTGTTTCTATTAAAATTTCTAGTTAATATTCAAAATTGTTAGAAGAATTTAGGGTATAAGAAAGACACACAATGATCGTAGTAAATTTACACTTCAAATTGGCTCATTGTCTAACTCTAAATTAATAATTTTGTAGTTTCTTTCCGTTATACCTACTCATGTTTGCATACGAATTGAGTTTTATTTTTGAATTACTGCTTGCAATATTCGAAGACTATTTTCAGATCGGATTAAATAATGCAGTAATCTCAATGCACTGAATTTGGTTTCGATATATGTTGTACCTACCCTACATATAACTGACCATAAAGGCAATTCAGATGTTAAATAAACTTCGGTCTTGAAAATAGATGTAATTCTAAATTTTACACTGTTTAATTGTTATCAAAACAAACTATATGTTGCTCAAACGGCACTAAAGACGTGAAAGTATATGTAATTGAATCTTATTTTTTCATTCTATTTGTGCAGCTGTAACTTGTTTGTCCCGCACAAATCAATTCGCAATTAGAACGATTACTCTGTATCTCTAAACTTTGTACACATTGCGTAATACGGAGTTGCGATCGATTTTTTTTACGAATGTTGAAAACTTTAAAACATTCTGTCTTTATTTAACTAAGTTCGTCTTATTCTACCAATCTCTTGTCCATTCCATAAAAAATTACTTATTTTTCCTAACAATAAATTATTGCGTATGTCTTTCGGTTCTTGAGTCTAACAATTTTATAGCCTCTTATCTAAATATTCTTTAGATAAATGGAATATCAAACATTTTATATACCAGTCTATTAAAAGCTGCTGATTTAATATTTTATGGTTGCTTGATAGAGGCATGTAAGATAATGTTTGTGAGTTTAGATTCTCTTTATACGTTATATGTCTGAAGTGTTATCTACCCGTTTGATTCTCAAATGTAACTTACTTCAACTTTGTGTTACTATGAGTAGGTATTGCTGATGAAATCTGTAAGAATTCCAATATTTGTGTTTGTTAAACCAAAAAATAGGCATCATTCGCAAAGGTACATAAACTCTATAAATGTAATTGGGATTAAATTCTTTTTCTATAAAGTAAGCCAAGAAATATCGTCACGATTAATAGTGAAACTAATAACGCATCTTAACCTTGCCTACCACAATATAATATTGTCAAATCAAATCAAATCTTTAGATACAAGAAGAACAAGTCTAGATATAAATATATACAGGATCTACCTAAAAATATTTGCACAAAATTACGCCCTTAGTAGATTAGGGTAAATACAAGCCACTGGTAGCACCCGCTTTTCAAAATTCATATACCAATGTCCGGGAAAAAATAATAATTTTGAAACAAACCGGTTGAGCACCACTAACATATCAGAATAAAGCTTTCTCAGATGCACAAAAACAGGATTTAAACGCAAAAAAATGCGGTTGGGCAGCTAATGGAAATACTCATCAAGAATCTACGTGAAACTTCTACTACAGCAGCGCAACGTCTGAGAGATCAGGCTATGGGTGATTAACCAACCGGTTTTCGTGTCTGGTTATCGGTTATGTTCAGTTATCATTTATGACCGGTTATTGGTAATAATGAGCTTTCATCACTTATCACCGGTTATCGGTTATGATTAGTTATTGGCTATGACAGATTAGCAGTTATGATCAGTAATATGTTATAACCGGTTATCCGCTATGATTTGATTAATTTGAACGCTATACACTAATTATAATTGCACATAAAATCTCAAATAATTAAGAAATCGTATGACTTTCTTCAAATACTACTATTTTTTTAGGAAGTAACAAAATCTATTTTAACGAAATTGGTCAAAGCGATAAAAACAAATAATACCGACGCACTGTAGTATTTTTGCGTCGCCAACTTTTTCTAGTCAAGTATTTACAAAGCTTACTTATTCGTTAATGGAATAATGCGTAGCGGCGCTGGTTGACCTCTTTCGTTTCATCAAAATGAACAGAAACCTAATCAGAAATTATAATCATCATAACCGCCAATCGATAAGATTTATGATTGTACGACATCCTTTCATGACCGGTAACCGATAATCGGTTATCAGTTATGACAAGTGATTGGTCGTGAATTATGAGCGGTAATCAGTTGCAACCGATAACTGGTCGCGCTTGTGAAAATCGATTTAACGGTTATTAACCAATTTAAACCGCGGCTTTCGCCAGCGCTCATTGCCAGTTAACCGATAATAAACAACAGCCTTATTAGTTTCCAACTACCTACTTATGATTTTAGACGAAAATGGATAGTGTCATTGGCTTCTGCTTAGCGCAATTTATCAAAGGTTTATATTGCACGCACCTATACAGGGTGTCCAAGATAAGGAATGCATGCATGGGGATCTCGTAAACGGTAAGGGATAGAGATTCGGTTAAATGAGAAGAAGTGTTCAGCACCTCAAGTACTACTAAAATTCATATTCAATTCCTACAATTTAGGCTCATTTTCAGTACAGACCGAAAAAACTAAAATTTTCAGTTTTCATATTTTGAATTGATTGTGTGGTACGCACATGGTGAAACATTATTAATAAATATTTAACTATTAAAAAATTAATAGATTATTAATAAACTAAAACTCTTGGTAATTGTTTCACAATTTGTGAAACAATTACCAAGAGTTTTATTTTATTAATAATCTATTAATTTTTTAATAGTTTAATATTTATTTTCAGTTTTCATTTTTTGTGTATAATTTGGTTGTTATCAAAGATTGCACAAAGAGGTTTCGACATTATTTAGACACTTTTTTACACAGATTTCGAATCTTAAATTAAAATTTTTATAGATCGTTCACTTTTCAAGATAACGACATTAACTTCGCTTGTTTAACTATGCGTCAAAGGCTGCCATGTCATCATTAAATAGAGCTCCTTTTTTCCTTTTCTTTGATATAAGGTTTAATGGGTTTATTTTTACAAATAACGAAGTTATGAGCAAAAAACTGTTGTTTTATAGTAGGCTGTGGAAAACTGTTCTCTTTTAGGATGCTGAAAATTAACAAAAATAAAGAAAACAAAAAACAAAAGGCTGCATTTGTTTCCATTGATGATAATGAAGTTATAAGTTATAAGTGAGAAATTCTTTTCTCATGGTAAACTGTAAAAAATGGAGAAAAAAAACACCTGAATGTTTCAGGAAATAAAACTATCAAAATTTATGTTCGTATAACAATTAAAAACATTTATCTTTTAAATACTCCTGCTAAGTAATAAAACACGAAAAGGAAGATAAATTTAGAATGACAATAAACTCTTGTAAATATGCAGATATTGCCAAAATAAATAAAATGGTACTCATCTCTGATTATCATACGATCATACATTTTTAATAGTTTTATTCCCTGAAACATTCCGGTGTTTTTTTTTGCTTTTTCAGAGCCTACTATAAGCAAACAATTTCTCGCTTATAACTTTATTATTTGGGAAGATAAACGGATCAAACCTCAATGGAAACAAATGCAGCCGTTTTTTTTTTTGTTTTCTTGTTTTTTTGTTAATGGTTAGCCTACTCAAAAAAACAGTTTTTGACAGCCTACTATAAAAAAAGTTTCTTGCTTATAATTCCGTTATTTGTAAAAATAAACCCATTAAACCTTATATTAGAGAAAAGAGGAAAAAGAGCCAATAATGACATGGCCGTCTTTAACGCCTATTTAAATAGCAAAGTTAATGTCAATATCTTGAAAATTCAACGACATATAAAAATTTTAATTTCAGATTAGAAATCTGTGTAAAAAAGTGTCTCAATAATGTCCAAACCTCTTTGCGCTATCTTTGATAATAACCAAATTATACACAAAAAACGAAAACTGAAAATTTTTGCGTTTTCAGTCTGTACTGAAAATTAAGCAAAAATTCTAGGATTTAAATGTGGATCATAGTAGTACTTGAGATGTTGAACAATTCTTGTCATTTAACAGAATCTCTATCTCTTATCGTTTACGAGATCCCCATGCATGCACTCCTTATCTTGGACACCCTGTATACAGGTTGTATCAAATTGCGTGTTAACTATTGAGATCTCGTTTATTTGAAAAGATACGATGACGGTTAACTAGTTAAAAGTTGCGAAATTTTATGCCCACTAATAATATAAAAACAAATTGGAGTCATCTTGCTTAGTTTCTGAAAAAACTGAAAAACCCTGAAAGTTTGGATTTTTGTTTTTGGCTGTAACTCGGTTAACGCAGTATTAAGACACTTTTTATCAAATTTGGTGTAATTGCTACCATTGTTCGTTTTCGACTGTCGGCATTTTAAATTTATACCAAATCTAATAAAAAAAAATCGGCAGAAAAAAGTGTCTTAATATAGCGTGAACTAGAAATATGTGAAATAAATTCTTTCAGAAACTAAGCAAGATAACTCCAATTTATATTTATATTGTGAGTGGGCACAAAATTTCACAACTTTTCTCTAATTTAACCGCCGTCGTACATCCATAAATAAGCGAAATCCCAATAGTTAACACGCAATTTGATACATCCTGTATAAATAAGATTTTAACTTGCATTCTCATTACAATAAAAATTAAAATAAGAGATCATTTCTAAGTCATCATTTTGCAGCAAAAAAATAATTAAATTTGTGCTTGCCACAATATCCAAACATATTATCATATGGAAAACTTTAATTTCTGTTGCGTATTCATTTTTTGTTCTAGGAGTTTGTTCTTTGTCCAGAATTAACTGTTCTACAAATGTACGTAGGTGCACTGTATTAAGTGTACAATTTTTACTTTCCTATGCTTTTAATATAGGAAAGCATTGCTTTCGCGCGTTTAGGATCTCTGGGAAGTCAAAAAACTGTGGGTGGGTATTTAGGTATGTGTGTGGTGCATCATAACTACAGAACGGATGGTCGGATTTCGATGTGCTTTGGAATCTCAGGGTATATCACACATTTACCGACAAAATAAGATTTAAAAAAATCCGGAAGCGGTAGCATTTTTCCCTAAAACAAATATTATAAATTTGAAAATGGAATTGTATAGAAGGCCTTGGGGCAAATCCTACGTTTTTTTTCGAACTTTCTAGATTGGAATTGGCAGCCGCTACAATTTTTTGAAAATTTTGATTTTAGCGCCTTATTATTCAAAAACAGGTTGACAGATACAGTAAACTACAAATACGTGTTTTACTAATCTTCCAAATTTTAATTTGACGCGGTTCCGTTCTTACTATTCTTATACGGTATGCGACATCGTAGGGTTGCCTTTATAAATTGTTTTCTTAGAAATTTAACATACGGTGAAATGAGCAAACAGAAATCTAATAGTCGATGAACTGTACAACGTTATAATTATAGTATTAATATCTAGTATGGGAAAGTCCACTCGAAGTTAAAATTCAGCTTTTTTGTTCTATTATAAGGGACATCCCATACTGTAGACATACATTGTACTAGAACTCCGATGTTGTTTCTTTAGGTCCAAAACATGTGTTTTGTCTAAGACATAATTTGGTAGGTTAACAATACATTTTCAAAAATTGAAGTATGAGAAAGTATATTCTCAAATTTGTTTTGTTGAAAATAGTTACTTTTGTTAAATACATGGAAAGAGACAAAGCATGGATGTTTTTAAATTTTTAACGAGCTAGATACAAAAAATATCGATTAAAAAATAAGAAATATTTTTAAGTGAGTACTTGAGCGGATTCCGCATGTAGTCCTCCTATTCTCGTTGTGTCCGTGGTTCGCGACGGTCACGTTTCCTGTGCTGTGCAATGAATCGCGTGTGCTTATCAATTGAAGTAGACCTTCCAACACAAACATTTATGTTTATCAGTGCCTCATAAAAATTGCTCAACAAGCTTACAGAAATTAAGCATCCATTATCGAGAGGCCCCGCACAAAACATACGCCATGAACTATGGTGTGCGGAACGTTATTTAGCTACTTCTAACCGTGTATTCGAAGTTTCTCGAAATCAAATTTTTTTGAGCATATCTACAATTTTCTTGTAGGAATTATGTTCGAAGATGAAGCTGTTTTACATGTTTTATAATTAAAAATATTGATATTTTCCAACAAGTATGACGTACGATTAGGGGTTCTTCGTTTCTAACATTTTTTTCAGAATTCAATTCTAGTAAAGTTCCAATCTAACACGTTTTCTTTGAGAAATCTTTTCAAATAAAAGTTTTTCAGTAACTTTCAGTTCAGATGAAAACTTATTTAACCTTTCTTACTCTAGAGAAAGAAATTGTTCAGCGATATTTGTTTAAGCCATTAGTATCGTTTATTAATCTATACAAAAGAAGACATATCCAACTAAACAAATTCTGTTGATTAAAAAACCTTGCTGAAGGAAATCAACTCGTGGAGACAATTTTTCCTTCCACAATGCTAAAGTAAACTTACTGCCGAATTATCGATTTACCCACTAATAGTAAATTTTCCTTAATAAGAATTGTACACTTATAGACAAAAAAGACTTCCAGAAAAAAAATGTAACGTATTTCTCGACCAATGGTGGCGACATCCGAAACCCAAAATGTACCTAACTGTTGAAATATTAAACTCTCTCACAAAAACAAAATGAAAATTTCAGGAAAGCTCGATATCAAGTATTCAGAAAGAGACATTTAAAGTTATAATAGTAGCAAGGCAAACACTTAAAGTAAAATTTATTGTAAATAAAACAATTCTTAACTTGAACAGGTTTTAGCCTTATGCGTATTTCGACATGTTGACATGTCACTTTCAGAAGCAAAACTAAAAGATAACAGTTGGTGTGGCTATAGGAATAATAAATCTCCATAACTTGATCTTGGTTTTCTATATCTGTGTGTTCAGATGACTTGATTTCTCTTTCCAAAACGTTCAATAACGGTGAATTTAAGAAACCAATTTGCTTATTTATTAAAGGTACAGATTTTAAATGTTTATGAATTTCAAATGCTTCTAGTATATCCAACTTACGTTTGTCATCACAAAAGTGTAAAAATTTTATAGTGTTATTAGATGTCATTGAATAATTGTGTTCTAATAAGTGTTTAGCGTAATTGGATTTATGTGAGTGTTTATATTTGTAACGACGTACGTGTTCCTTTTACCTAATACCAAAATTTTTAATTGTTTTTCCTATATAAACTGAGTTACATTGCGAGCAATTTAATTTGTAAATGCCTGATTTTAATAAATTGTCTGCTTTTTCTTTAGCATTAAACAAAGTGTTTAAAATGTTTTTTGTTGTTTTCAAAGTTATTTTACATTTATTTGTTTTATTTACAATTTTGGCATTTTTTTCTGATTTATTACCAAAATATAAAATTGACGCGTATTTCATTTTATCTGATAAAGTAGTTGGATAAATTTTCTTAATAGCTAATTTATAATCTTTCTTTTTAATTGGTGTATCAATAAGTTGAGTATTATATCCATTATTGTATGCAATTTGTTTACTAATCGAAATTTCTACATTGTAACTAATTTTACCTGAAGGAACCGTTTAACCCTTATGTATTATGGACCTGTATACTGCCAATGTATGTGTTTTATGATGACAAGAATCGTGTGGTATTGTGATGTCTGTTTGTGTAGGTTTTCTATAAACAGAATATGCATATTTATTATTTGAATTAATTTTTATTTTTAAATCTAAAAAGTTAATTTAAATAAATTAAATAAATTTAAATAAAAAGTATTTTGTTCAGTTTCTAGTGTAAATGTTATTTTTGGGTGCAAACTGTTCATAAAAATCAAAAATTCATTGATTAACGCTAATGAAGTATCAAAACATGCTAAAATATCGTTAACATAACGAAACCAAAATATAACTTTCTCAGAATGGTTTAATTCACATATTTGATCTTCTAGATTTTCCAAAAAAATACATTAGCTAAAAAAGGTGAAATTGGACTTCCCATGGGTAAACCATCTTTTTGGAAATTAATCTTATTATTAAAAGTTAAATAATTTTGATTAATGCAAAGTTCAAAGAATTGAATCAACTCAGTACGTTTTATTAATTCGACATTTTTGTTAACAAGAATATTATTAAACAAAGGAATACAATCTTGAGGAGGTATTTATGGAAACATTTTACTAACATCGAAACTAACTAGCTTGAGGATATAGAAAACCAAGATCAAGTTATGAAGATTTATTGTTCCTATAGCAACACCAACTGTTTACTTTAAATCTTGCCTCTGAAAATGACATGTCAACATGCCGAAATACGTATAAGGCTAAAATAAAGACATGTTCAAGTTAAGAATTGTTTTTTTTTAAATTAAATTGAACTTCAACGAAGTAAAGCTGGAACTTATAAATTAAAGTAATATGTTTAAAAATGACCAAATTCATTAAAAGAGCTTCACATTTCAGTATTTTGCTGTAATCTAACACGAATGCTCATGTGTGGACGGTGTTACTGTACCCTTCGTTCCTGTTCGGTTCGCGGCACACTCGATCCTCGCTTATTGGTTTCTAAACGAAACATAAGGAATGTTAACGTTCATACACAGGAAGCTTGAGCATCGTAATGTAACAAATAATGTCTAACTGTAACGTTATATTACGAAACAATGCTAAAATGTACACGGCCTTAGATACTCAGGTAGGGTACAGGAGGCCTAGTACATATTCGAAATAACGCCTAGTCGCTTGGCCCACAGCCGATCCTACCACACATGACTTGCGCACCTCCTCGGCATGCAGCTGGAATGTGTGTAAACCACAAGTTCGTAGTGGAAAAAATACGAAG
Source organism: Ctenicera cuprea (assembly GCA_958336395.1). Taxonomy (NCBI): domain Eukaryota; kingdom Metazoa; phylum Arthropoda; class Insecta; order Coleoptera; family Elateridae; genus Ctenicera; species Ctenicera cuprea. The sequence continues at coordinate 28,920,805 of OY284496.1, forward strand.
ACAAATTTGCATTCACTCACTGATTGACTTGCGTGTTAGTAACACGCAAATCTGGTAATAAATTAAAAAAAAAAGGATTTGTTGTTTTCCATTGAATGCAATTTATTAGCAATGAAAAAATCGGCTTTAACAATGCAAATCTCGATGTAAATATCACACTCGCACATATGCGAGCCAATATTAGATGATATTCAGCAATTCAGGATCGGCTGTAAACCAAGCGTCTAGACGCTAGTCATATTCGAGCATTCTGGCGTAACGCAACGTACAGTTACATTACAAGTAACATAACGAGGCTCAGAATTTATGTGTATCAAAACGGCCAGCATTCGAAGGAACATTTATAGTACTCGATTGTGATCCATCAACTGTTCCTTAAAAACTGGCATTTGCAACATTCTTTGATATTTGTTAAGAAACAGGTACGAGTATGAATCTGACGCGTTGCGATGTCTACAGGAGCGAGTGATACTCGAATGTATACAAAGCCTTACATCAACTTTATCAGGACGCAAACACTTTACACTATACACGAATCATGTAAAGTGTACCCAGCAAGTCCGTTAAATCTGTGATTCAAATCGCGGTTAAAATAACGTGATTTTTTTAAATAATTCAGGTTTTAAATTGAAATTTTAAAAACAGAAAACTAAATGTATTACTTTGGAAAAGCACAACTATTTCACTCTGCAGACACCCCCGACACTGAATAAAAAAGGATTATGGCCAAAAACAGCTAGTGTTAGCAAAAACCACAACTTACGAAAATTAAGAATCATCCCCTTTTTACATCTCTAAAATCTATTATGCTGTGTTGAAACTACATTCTAAAATGAAAATGTTTGAAAACGAGAAACTTGAATTAAAAAAGCGTATTTTATTGTAAAATTATTTAATATAAACAAATTCATCCCGAATCTTGATTTAAATGATTTAAATCGATTGGTTTAAATCGTGACAGCCCTATATTAAAAAAGTAACTGACTATCGCAATTCGTGAGTAGGCATACATAAGCCCTTTAAAGTTTAAAACATAGCACGTACATGTTAATCCTTAAAATCAACAGAAAGTTGTAAATACTCTATTTTTTTTGTAAAAAATCATAAAAATTGACTATACTCAAAAATCGATTTAAATAAAAAAATCGATTTTTTATTTATTAAAAACACTATTTTTGCTTTAAAGATAAGACCCTAACCAAATAAAACTATTATTGAAAAATGATCAGAATTAGGTTACAGTTCAAACAGAAAAGAGCGCGTTTTAAAAATGTTTGAGGTTTATATTAAAATCTTACTACGAATGATATTTCTAGTACACGAAAACCTTTCCAGACATCTAGATATAGATTACATAATAATTGTCATATTCTTAATAGTAAGACCTAGTAACACTACGACAAACCGCACGAAAGTTGATAAATTATTATTATATTATTTTTCAAGTAAAAAATCGTTTCCCCAATTTTAAGTTGCTGCATTTGAATTTAACATTGAATTTTAATAATGTTTTTTAATTTTTATATAAAATCTCCTGCTATTACGAAAGTTTGTTCTTAGAGGTTTTGCATTTCAAAACCAACATCTGGTATACTAAATGATCTCTAATAGGTCTAAAATGTAAGAACATGGTACTTATCATACAAGTTTATGCTATTCCCATTTGTGTAACACCCCCTTTTCCCTCTTTTTCATAAAATACGACAGCGGAAGCCACCGTAGTACCATTTTGACAATAAGTTACAGGAAGTATTGATAAAATTTCGAGTTATTTTATTACGAGTGATTGATTACATCGAGCTTGCTGGTTCTTCTGAACTGAACTTAAGAGGCCAAGTAACTAATCACGACGATAACCCTGCGAGATTGAAAGAAACTCAGAAAATGTTTTATTAGTGTTGGAGAGAAAAATCTGAGATATTCTATCATTGAAAGAAAGTATTGCATATTAATAAACACTTCTATAATTTTATGTACTCATTTTTAATAATTCTACTACTTGGTCTGCACTCAGTAATTAAGTAGCATGAATTAACTTCAATCTACAAACGCGAGTACTCTACTAGAAAAACCATAGTAAGAGTAGAATCTACTTTTTTAAAAATTAAAAGAATACTATATAATATTAATTGATACTCATCTTCATAGACCACATTGGTAAAAACAAAGCAAATTATTATTACTCTTTGGGTACTTAATATACACTGTGTCCATAAAGTAACCCCCCCCCCCCCTACTAACTTTTGAACGACTTGATATTTTTCTACAAAATTTGGTGTGCTGTAATGGGAAATAAAATACTATTTTTCAGACCATATTAAAATTTTGTATCATCTCTAGGATCAGACGCAGAATTAAAAGACCTTTCAAATGAGGTGTCACTCGACCCCCCCCTTTCTATTTAAAAAAAAATTTCAAAATGGCGCCCAGTCACCATTTTGTATGATACAAAATTTTAATTCTGAAAAATAGTATTTAATTTCCCATTACAGCACACCAAATTTTGTAGAAAAATATCAAGTCGTTCAAAAGTTAGTTGGGGGGGGGGGGGGTTACTTTATGGACACAGTGTAGAACAAATATAGTTAGCAAAAGTTATAGTTCCCTAATCCCCTCCCAGAAATACAGTCACTGCTATGTTTATGTATGCACCTATAGTAACAAACTAACAGATATACGAGGGCGGAATGGGAAGTTTATTAAAATTGCAACAGAAAGCGTCACAATCGCAAATCCCAGATGACATTTGTCAATACCCTCTGTCACTAAGCCACATTAAAATTTCCAGTAAGATCTGTCATTTAGTTCAGTTTTGGCAGCCATTGAAGGCAGACAACCTCTCGTATTTTTGCAAACATGAAAAAAAGTGAATTTCGTGCTTACGTTAACGTTTACGTTACGTGTTAAACGTTATTTTTGGTGGAAAAACTACTACGCAAACCAAAACAAAGCTCGATAAATATTATGGCAACTCTTCACCATCGATTAAAATGATTCACAAATGGTTTGCTGATTTTCGTTGTGGTCGTACAAGCACAACTGATGCCGAACGTTCAGGACGCCCAAATGAGATTGACAAAATCCATGAAATTGTATTGCAAGTGCGCGAGATAGTTGAGATAGTACGCATCTCAGTTGAACGTGTGCGCAATATATTACACACATTCGGATATGAAAAAGCTATCCGTGCGATGGGTGCCGCGTTTACTCACAAACGACCAAAGACGCACACGTGTAACAACTTCAGATGACATGATAGTTTGATATTTGTTCTTGTATAGCGTAGGAGACAGTAATGGCAGAATAGAACAATTGTTTCGCTGATTTCAAAATTTAATATATCTAAATAATTTGAACATAAACAATCGACACATCAGTTTTTAGCCCTCCCCAGATACAATTCGTTGCTACGCTACTGTAAGTGTGTGAAAAAAGCCATGTTTCTTATAATTTTAAATCATGTATTATATTTATTAAGTACATCTTCGTGAGCGCTTAAGCACAGCCGAAGTTTTTTTTTCGCGGAAAGACCGAAAATAAGTAAATTAATATAATAACAGTTTTACGTACAGTAGTTATAAGAAGCATACCAACATAATATTTTAATGTATAGGTATAGCAAACGAACAAAACATCAAAATATCATTTTGTAATCAGTTTTCCCCATCCTCTATAAAAATCACAGTATAATAAGCCTCGGCAGTAATAGTGAACATCAATTAGTACGGTTAGTTTATTTTTTAGGTTTGAATTCGCTGGCCTTCGTAGGCTGGTGGCTCGGTCCGTTGGGACAAAAGCTAGTAATGCGGAAGTTTCAGGTTCAAATAACCGCCAGGGCATGAGTGTTTGTATTTGTATCGTCTTATGCATGGAAAGGGGGGGCATATAACCTCAACCTCAACAGTTGGTACCAACATAACTGTAGGTTAAAAAAAATTTAATCGCATTAAGAATTTGTTTGATCAGGTATTAAGCCATCATTTGAATGGTCTCAGAAAATATTACAGTAAGAGCATTTTCTGCATTAAATGGTTTAATCGAGTACTCAAAAATTTACAAACATTTGCCAAAAATTCAATAATTACATACATACTCTTTAACAGTCATTCAAGTTTTGTGTGAAATTCGGGGGTAGGTACTCGATATGAAATTCAGGCAAATTTAGGTACCTATTCTGTGTTTGTTCCAAAATTTTAAATTAATTGCCTTGTTTAAACAAGATTCAAGGGTCGTTTCACATCTGATCAATTTCTTAATCTGCTATTCTCAATAAAATACAGCCCGGAAAGAAAGTAAGGTACCGAAACGGGTAAATATTAGTTCTTGTCAGCACTTTGTCGATTTAAACCACAACGGCACAACTCCTTCAACGTATACACTGAAGGTAGAATGGTAGAACCATATGGTTATCTGATATCTATTTTATCCTCGTACTCAATATGATCTTCTTGCTTCAACTGCGCATGCAAAAGTGATCAAGCTGAAGTGATCAAGTTTCAGCAGTAGCTGCCAAATCTTGGTTTTAAGCAGCTACGTCGTGATACTTATTGGACGGAGATAATATGCAGACGCCAAAAAAAAGTAGAACTAATTTATTCTATTGGAGAAGTTTCATAAAAACTTGTGTTTGTCTTAGCAAAAAAACTTGAACTGTGTCACCATATTATTGGCATGGTCCAAATATCTCGTTATCTACTCACAAATTGTAGTATAAAGTAACTTTAAAATATCCCCATATAGTATGCGTAGAACCATTGACTAAACCCTAAAGGTATATAATCAAAGGTAGAACTCACATATTTAGCGGTCTAACACAACTTACATGTTTTTTTCGCATATTACAGGTATCATGAGATTTTGCTGATTTAACTGATCAAGAAGCTACGTATACAGTTTTTTTGTGGACTTGCCCATTTTAATTGAGACTTTTTATTTTTTAGCAAAAACTTCCTTCATTATATCAACTGTTGTAGAAAATAAAAATTACATATTTGTTAAAAATCTGTTTTCTATGTGCATAAACAACTTATATGTACTTACCAGTAAGCTGACCTTTCTGTTGCAATTTCTCAGGGAGCTTTTATGTTTTTATTTTAAGTTTCACAGGTTTCACCATTATATTAAAACAGCAAATGTTATAATCAATCAACATTTCAAGAAGACAGAATAACAGTTATTTGAATTGAACGAAATTTTGTATGTAAGTCAAACAAATGTTTCAGAGAAAATTTCTTTGAAATTGCTATACTTAGAAAGGTAAACTTACGTAGAAGCAGCCTTTATTTCATAGACATAAAAATCACTATATATGTATAAATATGTTGCTAAATTGTTAATTTTGTATCTATCACGTTTAAGGTAATGTAGTCAGTAGATTAAAAATATACAAAATTGGAACCATTCATAAGAAAACTATTCCCCTCGTTGCACCTATCATCACTATGAGTTGTTTTTTTATGTTCACCACTTAACCAGAGGGACTTTAGTTATTATAACAGGTAGAAAGGAGATGAAATGGGCTGAATAGTACCACTTGTTCAAGGTTTTTTCACTAACATACTTAATTTAAATTGTCAAGCTAAGTTTGAAAGCCTTTTTTTTAATAATAAAGAGAAGGAAATGATAAAGAAAAAAGTTAGAAACATGTTTAAACTTTTTAATAAAAACATGTTGAGTACACGCTCGCGGCCCTATTGTAATTTGTTTGTGAGATCCAGCATGTACTTGACTTATGCTAATAAAAAATAGGAACTATGACAAAAATTGCTTCCAATGGTTAAAAAGACACTAATTTGTTTTTGTGTGTAATGTAACTATAGTTATTCAAAAAGAAATATGTAGAAGTATATATACTTTCATGTTACATATATATGTGCAAACAAAAGAAAAAATATATTAAAACAGTATGATTTTTTTAAACAGTGCAAATCTAGCTACAATATTTTCCTTTTTTTTATGTTTTCTTGTTCAACTAGCCATTTTCATGTTCTTTAATAGGTAGATAATAGAATTAGAAATAATAAAACAGATAAACAAGTAAAAGGGACAAAAGAGTTGCATTTTCTAAAAACAAACTTTAATTTATCTTTCAAATGTTGAAGTAAATCACATTTTAATTACATCTCCTTTGTTACGCATCACATAAATCTGTATTTTAGATGGGAACCATAACTAAAAATTTAATATCAATCAAAATTTTGTTTTCTTTGCCATTCAATAATAGGTAACGAATTTAGCTATAGTACCTTATAGAAACATAAGTTCTTGCTATAACTCACAAATAAAACAAAAACTAGCAACAATGTGTATCTAACAACCTTAAAATTTCAACAAAATTACGTTCTATTTTCTTTTTTTTTTTGTAAATTTAGTATAGACAGATATGTGTCAAATGACAAGAATGGTCAATTTTTAATTTTCAAAATTGTCTTAATGATCCAGAATAATATAAAAAAATGATAAAAGGTTTTGAATAACATTTAAAAAATGGTACGGGGGTACCTATCCTTTGTACCAGTAGGTACCAATAGCAGATATCCAACTCGCAACTTATTGAGATTTTTAAATTGGGTACCTTTACACATAGGTCAGGAATTTTTGATGAAACAGATACGTCAATATAACATTGATAATAACAAAAACATTACCACAATGACTACTACTTACGGCTATTGCTGGTACTACTTATGGTCTTACCACTACTACGAGGTACTAGTATGTAATGGTACTGACGTTGCTATTGTCAGATTCTTACCTTCACATGTGAACTGTCCATAATGTTTACCAGAACTTTTATCACCACACACTACACACTCAATGTTTTGATTTTTATCACTGCTGTTCGTACTGTTCTGCGAATTTTGAGAAGGTGTCTGTCGGTTGATGACGGGCAATTCGGAATTTTCAGCGGGCAACGTGATAGGGTTCAGGTTCGTCGACAGGGGATTCAAGCTGCCCTGCAGGGGGTTTAACGCATTCGATAATGTGTTCAGACTCGTCGGTATAGGGTTCACGAGAGGTGATTCGCGCCACGTAGTACTCGGCGCCACTAATGCCATTGCAACAACACCTACGTATTCCTCAACGATAAATAGTTATTGTTAACTGTAGTGCAGAGGATCACGTGTCTTAAATATACGTGAACGCTCCCAAATTACAACTAATTAAATGTACATTTAATGTTTGAAATATGGGTATGATTATTTTAACTTTTAATTGTACAAGTAGTAGACACCCATACACACACTGCGTAATAATTACTACATAAATGATATGCAGGTATCTGGTCACTGTTTTCATTTCAACTATTTACTAATTTTTACACAATTTCCAGCCTAAACCATTTGTCGTATTTTGAAAATTTTTGATTTAACAAAAGCTGGCGATTCGAAACAGAGCACGTATCAGAGAAGTCGAGGTGATAGGTCATCCCCTCGGCACTCTCTAGCCTCTACTAGTGACCTTTCGGTCTCGGGCCCGACACCGACTTGGCCTGGGCGGGCTAGGGAGGTCCCCGGTTCACAGCCGGGTCACGATAGGCCATAAGGCGTTTCCTAGAAACTGGGAGGGGATATGACACTCCGACACCGTGCCCATCAAATGACTTTACAACATACCACAACACTTTGTGCAGTAGTATTCAAACAGTAACGTTAATAACTGTGTGGCCACGTGTTCGATAGTGTTGCTACTGCTGCTGCTGTTGTTCTTGCTGCTGCTGCTCTTTCAATTCCTCATTGTTGTCATTTCTTACGATTACTTTCTACTTACAAGTAGTGTCATTCAATTTATTTGGGGTATCTTCAATCCAACCGGCCCTATCATTCTTAAGTTTAACGTGAAACGTTCGCTGGTTCTTAAATGTTGTTAATAAATAAAATATCCTTCAGGATAACTCCCAAACATTTCTTTCACACATGTAGGAAGTTTCTGTAGGCAAATTAAATTTTCAACGCTTTTAGTGACATAAGTGCGTAACGTAAAAAATTAATGTGATTTTTATAATATTTATGTGTTGTAAACTAAGTACAATGTACATCTCAGTTAGGTACGTACTTAATGTATAAGCCATTAGCAAGCAAATCAAAAATAGTTTGGCAAGTGTTCGAGCACCTACTAGACAACAAAAGAACTGAGCATTTACTTTTGAGTTTATTTTTGTTACAATGACTTATCAAGTAGTTTTTAGAAGTCAATTAATATTTTCCTAATTTTGATATCAAGATTCCTTCATAGCTTTAATTATTCATCCATTATTAATTTTAAACGGAATTATAACTAATTCTGAAGGTTAGGTATTTAAAAATTTACAAAAAAGCTAGCTAGTTTAAAAATCATTACCTAAGTTTTTTTTACCAAAATTATGAAATTTTTATACAAAAATTAGAAAATTAAAAAAAAAATTATGAAATTTTTATTAACATCTAAGAACTGCCAATTTTTACATAATATGCAGTCGTTCCATTCATATTTTCGAAACTGTTTACTCGATGCTTAAAATTTTTTGGGAGTTATGCAGGGTGCACCGGGGAAGCCCCGCAACATCTTTTAAACAACTTGATGGAGCGCCCTGTTTCTTTCAAGGGATAGGACTTTGTACGCGTTTTATGTTAAGTTCCAAAAGCAACGAAAATTGTTGTAAAAGTGTGAATTTTACGCAATATCTCTCAAGGTACTTCACTTTACCTAAAAGATTATTCCAAATCACACCATTGTTTAAGGCATCCTGCTAGGTGCTAAAAATTGCAACATCAGGTTTAAATATTATAAAAAATCATTTACATTTGAAATTTGTTTTAGAAACACAAACAGTAATTAAAGCATTTTTTCATAGAATTATGTTTGCTAACACATTTTCATATAACTTCATTAGTTAAGAAATTTAAAATGATGGGAAACTTGCCCTTTTTGCATTATTACTATTTACTAGATATTTTTCTTTGTGCGATTTTTGGATGTTCCCGCAAAGTCTTTATTTTCTCTTATAGCCATATTTATTATGTTTGAAACGGGGAGATTTATTACAATATATTAATGGTTAGTTGATACCTAGCCAATTGGGGAATTTACGCGGCGCCAGGAGCATTAAATCCGCAGGAATAGCGCGTTATAAAGCAACAAATTTTAAAATTAATTCAATTAATTTTTAATCAGTAATTCTTTACATGTAGCCCTGCTACCCATAACCGTTAAATATTTTAGTATCAATTAGTACATACAAAAACAATGTTAAATAAAATTGCTTTTCATTGATAAGCATATTATGAGTGCATATAAATAATTCCTAGTGTAACTCAAGTAATTTGTAGCTTTTGCACCTGTGTCATTATTTAATTTAATAAACACAATATAATCCTATTTTTAATCATACTGCTGTGTTTTATTGGTTTATTTATTGGCCCTTTTTAACTTTCAGTTGCCTTCTTTAATTTTATGAGCTTTAAGGTTTTGGGTAGGTATATGATTATTATTGAATATTATTGAAATCAGTAAGCGGTGGAGATAAATTAAGAACTACTTCCTAGAAATTTTATTAAGTGATTCTAAATATTTACTAATTAAAATAAAAGAAAAAAGATCATAGACTGAAACAGCAGGAAATAGTAAATAAAATACGTTAACAAAAAAAACACTTATTAAGACAATATTACGAAAAAACCGACGGAAATTGTGCTTTCAATGGCCCCAAATTTTCAGTATTTTTTTATATTTCTATAATATGCCAGCTACTTAGTTCCAAAAGCCTACTTCTACTATATTATTGCTCCATACGCTAGTATATTTTTTATTTTATTTTAATGATTATTTGAATATTCTCGTTTCCTGCTAAAAATGATTAAAATTGGTGTTGAACAGTATATTTAATTTTTAATGCAAATAATTTAATTATTCTATACCGACACGATTAACTGCAACATTTTAATCGGTTTCCAGCTTCAATTTATATTACTTTCTATGCAGGTTAAGCTACCCACTGTTTTGAATAGGTTCATTTAAATCGCCCTGCTGTGTTTTTTGTTTGTTTTTTTATTTGAAGATATATCCACGTGCGCTCAGTGTCAGTAGTATAACTTTATACATTTTTACACAGATGTAAATAAAATTACATTTACTACCGTACCTGATGTATTTGTTTTAAATATTCTACTAAATTTTCTTCGTAATCAGCCTTTACGTCTCACTGCTGGGCTCCGGCGCTCTTCTCTGCCACGTATTCTCCTTAGCGCTAAGGTGGAGTTCCCTATTAGAGCAATAATACAAGAGTGTATTTAACATCTAATAATTTAATTCTGTTTGGCTATTGAAAATAGGCAAGGTATTTGAGTGTTTTAAGTAACTACAAATAATCCTATTGTAATCTATAATCCCCCTTCAGTCTGTAAAAAAGTGCTGTTATACCAACTGAAATTAGTAGCACCCCCCTTTTTAAAATGTATAGTCGAGTTGCAAAAATATCTTTGGTTCCTTTCACATGTCACTTAACAGAATATAAATTTAAACCATGGTGAATGTAAATATTTATTTTGTGGAACATTTACCAAGCCCTACAAGGGTTACTTTGTACCTTAACCTATAATAACTATGTTAGTAGCAAATCACAACCCCAGTATGTTACGTTCCCTATATTTTAATGACAAAAGGATTAACACCGAGCGTGCCTCATCCGTTGGGTTACAGGTGAACTACAAGACAAAAGCAAACATTCATCCCATTTTGTTCTCTTTTCCATTTTAAGAGATGCTCACTTTTATATGCTATACAGCTGTTTTACAACACATATTTAAATGCGTGAAATAGCACTTAATTTGAACAGAATGCAACAAAATTAGAAAACATACTTTGATAAAATTCAACTTAAGGAACACGTACTATTTTCAAATTAAAATTATCGTTTAGGCCGAGGGGGTAGAATTATAAATAAATTTGAAAACACTTTTACTGAATTAACATTTTAAAACACCCAAAACATTCTGAATTAGTGTAATAAATTAAATATTGCACTGATTGCTAAAAAATTTTAATCATTTTCTATATGAAAACCAGTGGCGTAGCTATGAACGGTATCTGGACAGGGCTACAAACTGATCTGTCAATTTTTAAAACAATTCTTTGTCACAATTGCAATGTTCAGATATATGAAATTTTGAAATCACCAAAACAGTTGTTATAATCTGCCCCAGTATCATCCCCCTACGCTACAAAAACATGTACCAAACTTTCAAAAACAGTTGCACAGACAAGCTGCAGTAACTAAAGTGTTACAAATTGATATCTCCAATACTATAAAATATTGAGCAACATTTTTTTTAAATTTTATGTAACGGAAATGCCCATATAGTGAGCCTAATAGTGAGTTTTGAAAGTCTACCTTCACTTAAAGGGCTGGTGATAACTTGAAAATTCTAAATAGGATAATCTGTAATTTTTATATTGTTTTAATATCCGCATCAAAATAGGCACAACCTAATTTTTTTAAATTTTTTTGAAGATTTACTACCCTTAATGAGGGAATAAAATGCTGAAAAAATTAAATTGTAAAAAGCGTAACAAGATATTTTTTTTGAATTTACCTACAAATAATAAGCAAGCAAAATTTGATGGAGCTAAATTTAATTTTTACTTTTTAACATTTTTAGAATTATAAATACAAAAAGTTACAGATTTAAAAGTTTCAAGTTAACCCCTATAAAATAAGGTGTTTTCTCATAACTCACTGTTTACCTAATAAACGGCTCTTTCCGTCTTATAAAATTACAAAAACATATGTTAACCCCACCCCCTTAAAATAGGGTGATTTTTCAAAGCTTAGTGTTCACCTCTCTTTTCTTCGTATAAAATTACAAAACATAAGTTAACCCCAACCCTTAAAATAGGGTGGTTTATTAAAACTCACTGTTTACCTGATACACGGCTCTTTCCGTCTTATAAAGTTATAGAAAATATAAGTTAACTTCCCTTAAAGTAGGGTGGTTTTTCAAAGCTTACTGTTACCTAATAAACGTCTCGTTCCATCTTAATCAAATTACGAAGTATAAGTTAACTCCCAACCCTTAAAATAGGGTGGTTTATTGAAACTTACTGTTCACCTAATAAACATCTCTATCCGTCTTATGAAATTACAAAGACATGAGTTAATCCCCCCCCCCCTTAAAATTGGGTGGTTTTTCAAAGCTTACTGTTCACCTAATAAACGTCTCTTTCCCTCTTATAAAATTACAAAGACATGAGTTAATCCCCCCCCTCCTTAAAATAGGGTGGTTTTCCAAAGCTTACTGTTCTCATAATAAACGTCTCTTTCCGTCTTATAAAATTGCAAAAACATGAGTTAATGTTAATAAACGTCTCGTTCCATCTTAATCAAATTACGAAGTATAAGTTAACTCCCAACCCTTAAAATAGGGTGGTTTATTGAAACTTACTGTTCACCTAATAAACATCTCTATCCGTCTTATGAAATTACAAAGACATGAGTTAATCCCCCCCCCCTTAAAATAGTGTAGTTTTTCAAAGCTTACTGTTATAATAAACGTCTCTTTCCGTCTTATAAAAATACAAAGACATGAGTTAATCCCCCCCCCCCCCCTTAAAATTGGGTGGTTTTTCAAAGCTTACTGTTCACCTAATAAACGTCTCTTTCCCTCTTATAAAATTACAAAGACATGAGTTAATCCCCCCCCTCCTTAAAATAGGGTGGTTTTCCAAAGCTTACTGTTCTCATAATAAACGTCTCTTTCCGTCTTATAAAATTGCAAAAACATGAGTTAATGTTAATAAACGTCTCGTTCCATCTTAATCAAATTACGAAGTATAAGTTAACTCCCAACCCTTAAAATAGGGTGGTTTATTGAAACTTACTGTTCACCTAATAAACATCTCTATCCGTCTTATGAAATTACAAAGACATGAGTTAATCCCCCCCCCTTAAAATAGTGTGGTTTTTCAAAGCTTACTGTTATAATAAACGTCTCTTTCCGTCTTATAAAATTACAAAGACATGAGTTAATCCCCCCCCCCCTTAAAATTGGGTGGTTTTTCAAAGCTTACTGTTCACCTAATAAACGTCTCGTTCCGTCTTATAAAATTACAAAGACATGAGTTAATCCCCCCCTCCTTAAAATAGGGTGGTTTTCCAAAGCCTACTGTTCTCATAATAAACGTCTCTTTCCGTCTTATAAAATTGCAAAAACATGAGTTAATGCCCCCCCCCCAAATAGGGTGGTTTTTCAAAGCTTACTGTTCTCATAATAATCGTCTCTTTCCGTCTTATAAAATTGCAAAAACATGAGTTAATGCCCCCCCCCCCCAAATAGGGTGGTTTTTCAAAGCTTACTGTTCTCATAATAAACGTCTCTTTCCGTCGTATAAAATAACAAAATATAAGTTAACCCCAACCCTTAAAATAGGGTGGTTTTTCAAAGCTTACTGTTCAGCTAATAAATGGCTCTGTCCGTCTATAAAATTACAAAGTTTAAGTTAACTTCCAACCCTTAAAATAGGGTGGTTTAATAAAACTTGCTGTTCACCTAATATAAACGTCTTTTTCCGTCTTATAAAATTACATAAACAAAATGCTCAATCTTTTATAGTTTTGGAGATATCACCTTGTAACACTTTAGGTGCCGCACCCTGTATATAAGTATGTATACATATATTACGGGTAGAACCGGGAATGAGGATGAGCCTTGGATTTCCTGGGTAAAGCGCAGCTTATCCAGCCGCTTTGCGTAAAGCAAGATATGAAAATAAAATTTTATTAACATCGGGCTTTACCCGGGTAAAGTTACACCTCTGTGTAAAGCTGGTTTCTTTGTTTTGTAAGGGTTAGGTTAGGTAAGGTAAGGTAGTAAAATGTTCCTCCTTTCTGCCATTTTCATTTTTACCTAACCTAACCTAACCCAACACGTGTTTCACTTTCGGCTGTTTGCTGTTTACTGTTTACTGATCACCTGCGGTTTACCCGGGTAAAGGTAGGAACTTACCCGATTACCGGCTCTACGCGTAACATGTATACCGAACTAAGTTCTAGGGTGCGGTGATTTAACCCAGTAGCTTCTCTCTCTTTGGCGCCACTGATGAAAACCATATTTGTCTATAATTTATTGACATTGGTATGTACAGTTTATTCTGGGGCATGATGAGTTTTAACAGGGACCTGCATCAAACGTAACCGAAAACCGGAGAAAACCCCAGAACTTTCTGCATCGTAATTAAATCGAAAACCGAAATCAATAATTTTCTTAACTTAACCAAAAACCGCAACTCTAATTATTTTCGAAATTTACCGGTTTTTGTTCTGGCATATGTCAAACCGACATTTATTTATTTTAGCAAATAACACACTCCTGTTGTTCGCCGCGTTTTTTTTTTGATTGGCTAATAGGTGTTCAGCCAAAACAATGACAACATTTATTAGTGTTGCCCAGCAATGCAGATGCGAACTGTTTTTTCATTAGAGAATGAGTCACAATGTTCTGTGAACTTGTCTGAAGTGGAAATTGCTGCTTTATAGAGTACTCGGTATTTGGTAAATATGCAGATGGGCAGCTTGGGCGAAACCCCGAAGAAAATGATAGCCATTATAAAATAACAATAAATCCCGTAGCGGAATTGATTTTTGAAACAGTTACGCGTAACTAAAAATTCCAGCAAACATAGATTAATGTTAATCTCAGCGTTCGTGTTGGCATGCCCGGCGATGAGTCTAGTGGCGCTGTGACGTCACTGAACATATGAAAGATTGTGAAGCTTAATTTTCCTATGTACTTAAATATTTTTTTTATGTAGACGGTACCATGCTACTAATATGTTATTTCAGGTGCTTTTACGGAATGGCCGTGCCTGGAGCGTAACGAAGGGTGTGAGTAACAGCTAGGCTTCCGGGTTGGAGCCGCGTCATCGGTGCATGAACTGCCGACGTTTCGTCCTCGGTTCCACGGGACATCTTCAGGGCTGTGGTCACTTTGGGATCTGGAACACAACTGGCGAGACCGGTGCAGGCACCGGGTTTATAAGGGACGGGTGGGTAACAAGGTGTGAATGCTGGGTTTGTGATTGGCTGTCGGGCTGTAGGGGTTGAGCGGTTGCAGGGCGGGGCTTGGATTTACTCGGAAATAACAGTTTGTAGGCATTGTGCAGGGGATAGCTGTGGTCTCGGTTAATATTGTTAGGAGTTTTGTGTATTTCTATGGATTCACGGATCACACGGTTGAGGTAGGTGGAAGAACGGGCTAGGATTTTGGTTTTGTCAAATTGAATGTTATGGCCTGTATCGTGTTTATGTTCTGCGATAGCCGACTCTGCGGGACGTTTCAGTCGAGTGCAGCGCTCGTGTTCAGAAACTCGAACGCTGATCGGCCTCTTCGTCTCACCGATGTAGGCTTTCCCACAGGAGCAAGGTACACTATACACACCGCAGGATTGAAGGGTAGGTAACTTGTCTTTGGTGTTTATGTTCTGCGATAGCCGACTCTGCGGGACGTTTCAGTCGAGTGCAGCGCTCGTGTTCAGAAACTCGAACGCTGATCGGCCTCTTCGTCTCACCGATGTAGGCTTTCCACATCCTGCGGTGTGTATAGTGTACCTTGCTCCTGTGGGAAAGCCTACATCGGTGAGACGAAGAGGCCGATCAGCGTTCGAGTTTCTGAACACGAGCGCTGCACTCGACTGAAACGTCCCGCAGAGTCGGCTATCGCAGAACATAAACACGATACAGGCCATAACATTCAATTTGACAAAACCAAAATCCTAGCCCGTTCTTCCACCTACCTCAACCGTGTGATCCGTGAATCCATAGAAATACACAAAACTCCTAACAATATTAACCGAGACCACAGCTATCCCCTGCACAATGCCTACAAACTGTTATTTCCGAGTAAATCCAAGCCCCGCCCTGCAACCGCTCAACCCCTACAGCCCGACAGCCAATCACAAACCCAGCATTCACACCTTGTTACCCACCCGTCCCTTATAAACCCGGTGCCTGCACCGGTCTCGCCAGTTGTGTTCCAGATCCCAAAGTGACCACAGCCCTGAAGATGTCCCGTGGAACCGAGGACGAAACGTCGGCAGTTCATGCACCGATGACGCGGCTCCAACCCGGAAGCCTAGCTGTTATTAACAACGGCCGCGGAAGCCTGCAACTTAGATTAAGGGTGTGAGGTTTAGCGAGTCGCAATGTGCACACGGCGTAATAAATGTTTGAAATTTCATTCCTTCAACAACATTTTTTAATGAATATGACCTATGGGTTCTCCCATATCCATTCCACTAAAATTGTCCGGGGTTTGATTCAGAATCAGATGCATAGTTACTCAATGTGCATGCGTTGTGATAATGTTTGGAAATTTCACAGCCCAACAAATACTTTTATTTGTGTGACGTATGGGTTACCCCATACCCATTTCACTCAGTATTTTCACATATTTCTCCACCGCATCAATTAACAAGCTCGATATATACGTGCATTGAAATTTTACGTGTACAATCATAATTTTTTTATACAAATTGACTGATTTCAAAGAAATATTTTATTTTGAGTACCTTCTTTATAAATATCGAAACAAAATGTAATGTTCTTTGGATGCAAGTCTCTGGTTTTTAAATCTGAACATTAAAAACAGCAGTAACAAATAACTCTGCACGCCAATCCAAATAAAAAGAAAATGCAAATGCTTGGATAAAAATGCCAAATGTATACAGAACTTTGACAAAGTCGCGTGTGTAGTTTTCAACACGGTCCTACTTCTACAGGTCTGATAATAAAAATAAAATTTACATTAGAAATTTTTTGCGCTGAGCTGTTTTGCTAAATCGGTGGCGTTACAATCAAGATAAAGCAATTTCAAGCTGTTCTGACAAAATATTAAAAAAATGATTTGATCAGTTTTCTAAAATGATGAATAAATATCATACCATTTTTGTCAGTATTCAAAAACATTTTGTTTCTTAAAATTGTGTTCAAAAAGACGGTTAAGAATAACGTAATGTCTAAGCTGATCTGTTTTAATAACCGCATAGAAATTTAATAGTTTTCAAAAGTTTCCAGTAACCGCCATATTAGAGTTGTAAAGATAATCTAAAAGACTTTTTACCATTTTTTAGTATTTCATAAATTTGTGTAAATATAAAATTACTGGTAATAAGGAAATTTTAGGAAGCTTGCCTTTTCAGCGCATTTTTGATGGACAAATACTAATTTTATTTCAATATTTCTACCAAAATGTGTGCTTATATTTTGTATTTATTGTTAATTATTTTTTTACACTGAATTATGGAAGACTTGGATGAAATGAATAGAAATCATGCCTATGCTAAAAACTAATATAAACTGATGTTAGTAATAAATTAACAAGTTCAGAATTATTTTCTAAGTTATTTCATATTTACAATTGGTAATAATAAATAACTTGTTAACATTATTTAAAGCAGATCATAACTTTTAGCGTTCACTTCAGTGTTGTATAAATTAATTAGATATTCTGTTCGAATATGCTTAGACCAAGAGGAATTAGGGAAGTGCGTACCTTTTCTTCTTTATAAAATGAGAACTTCCTTTCTTTGCAAGATCGGCTTATCTGCTCTATTGTGTCTCAAAATTTCCATCAAGAGGCGAGGAAGGAAACAATGGTTCATCTTTAGACGAACTGTATCAGTTCGCTTTACGCTAAAGCCAAAATTTCTGTGGCAAATTAAAATTATGGAAATTAGTTTAGACTAGCACCGTCTAAGATATTCGGTCGATTACTTTGTTTGTTTAAATTTAAAATTCTAAGTTATACATAAAAGCATACAGTTTGCATATCTACCTCATAAATCTGTTAAACCCTGATATTTTAAAGGGCAAATGGTCACAATTTGCATTTGTGTAGTTGTGACGGTAACACATAAATAGACTGTTGCAACCGTGGGTAAGTTGGGTTCGACCTTCGTACTTACAATATTGTATCGTTTTCCTTCACTAATCATTTCTTCGCAGCCGCCGTTTTGTCATAAATGCGTACAGAAAATTCTCATGGTCATTTTGAAAATAGTTTGTTTTTATACAAATTACAAATATAACTTTTATTTGTTGATTTCAATATTTTCAATAAAAACTATGTTCACTTGCTTTTTGTATAAAATTGTACTCAAATTTAAAATATTACCATGTAAATACTGCTTTTAATAAAAGCATATTCTGAACACAAATACAAAGTTATTAATTTTGCAGAAAACGGCTATGAATAATTTCAATCGCAGACGACAAAAACAGAAATTTATTATAGTTCATTTTTATTTAAATTGTACATATAATATATTTTGTTTAAACATTTTTCTAATACTTATTAAAACAAAATCCAAAATTGAGTATCATTCATTCCATTAATATCACAGGTAGATTTAGATTTACATTTTTAACTGTTCTCAAATTACTGGAAACTTGACAGGCACAGTCATAATTTATTTGAATTAGAAACCGCTAGTCCCTTTCTTCTATACCTGCTTCCTGAGAACTTTCCCTTAAATACTTATACGTTTAGGTTTTAAATATGCAAGTCAAAATGCTACTGTACTAAACTACGTGGAATTATAGTAGAATTAATTATATACGCACTTGTCTTGTTAGATCAAGGAGATGCAGGAATATGTTGAAATGTTTGTAAACTGCTGGA